>JAECUM010002973.1:0-152152 GCA_016617855.1 Megalonaias nervosa | reverse complement strand
CCCTGGAAATATATATATATAAAAATTCCGACAAGTTTAATCATGCAAATGAAGCTGAAAATATGTCACAAGATTCTGTTCAAAACGCTTAATAGATATTAGCTTTAGTTTCAGACTGCTTCTTATACTAACTCTCCCAGCCGTGACTGACTGACCCCTCCCCCGAAAATCCTGACACCCCCCCCGCACAAAGTCCTGACCCCCCTGCAAAAAATCCTGCGGGCGCCAATGTTTCCACCTTGAAACACTCGACTACAGTACACAACAGTTACTGTTTCGCTACGTTTCGATGAAATCAAGCCAGTTTACAGAATTTTAGACAAGTATGTCTATTTTCCGATTTCAGAAGCTTAAATTATTAACGACTGAGGGCGCATTTTCCTAACTTGTAGAAGTAAGAACAAAACAAAACAAAACATCAAAAGCTATTTTGAACTTGGTGTTACCGTACAGAAAGCTTTAATAAAAGAAAGGTACAAAAGAAAAAAGCACTAATAATACAGTACAGTTTGTTCTTTTCTCTGTGTGACCACCCGAAGTGTACATCAACATTATAAGCATAACCTTTATCATAGTCGTATAAAAATTGTGGTCAGTTCAAAACGTGAGTGGACTGAACATATTACCAGTTTGATCAAATTAGCACACAAAAACTTAATGAAATGAAAGTACATGCTTTCAATGTGTAGTTTAAGTTGAATCTTAGTTTATTTTATTCCATTGCTTTGTATTATGCATACGAAGTGGGGACAGTCTTGCAATTTAAAAATCTTGAAAAATACAGTTTAAAATACAGTTTAACTTGTTTTCCGATAAATAAACCTAAGGAAAATGTTTATGGTGAGACTCATTGGAAGAGTCTGTAGCAGGGCCAGTGCGGTGCAATAGGCGAACTTGGCGGCCGCCTAGGGCGCCAAGATTTGGGAGGCGCCAAAAATGAAGTACACTGTCCGGTTATCCATTTATTATCATTAAAAATGTAGACTAAGAAAGAAAATTAATAAATTATCAAACCGAACGTGAATTAATACTAATGAATAGCTTATAATAAGCGATGCCCGGGGGGGGGGGGGGGCGCAAGGTCGAAGGCTTGTCTAGGGCGCCAAATACCCTTGCACCGGTACTGGTCTGGAGTCGTGAAAGGAGGCCGCAGATCTGATAATCACACATAATTAAAAAAAATTAAGTTCACTTCCAACTATTTAACACTCTCAGAGAGATGTCATCACGATTAACTCTTCTTTACTCACAGTTTTTTCCTGCCACAATACAACTTAGGAAGACACTCGATTCAAACGAGATGTCCTCCAACGATCAGCTTCGTTTAAACACAGAACAAAGTAGTAATATAAAACAATGTTTCTAGCTCAGAGACCCCCTACCCCCTCCAAAACCCTTCTATGTTGACATTTTGTCAGCTCAAAATAATGACTTTCATATATTCTGACAAAATATGTTTTGTCGGGGTAAGGGGGTCTCTTATCTAGAAACAGCTTGTTTTATATTACTACTAACATGACCATATTTTATGATAATCTTTTTCATACTTGCTGACTTTCATTGGCAGAATATCTGTTAACATACTGTCAATAATATGAAACTCGCGTATTAAATCGTCCATATCACATTTTATACCTCGCAAATAAGATCGTATCTGATCAAGTAATTTTTTATAGGTGACACTTGCTGTTTTGCAGGCATCTTTTTAGTCTCAAGCCGAGACTCAGTTTATTTACACGCTGTTGCAAGAGAAACACCAACATCAGATATTATTAACAAAAACGGATTTAATGATGCGCCACATGAGATTATACCAGAGCTGGTCATTAGTAGTGGTAAATATGATATTACTCGAAGTATTCTACTATAATGCTTGTAACATTGTTTTACGCACCAAAGTTTTTTTTTTATGATAATATCTGTAATATTGCTATAGAGCGTCAACATCCTGTTTGTGAATTTCCTTTGAAATATGATTAAAATCGATGATCTATTTTTTCATTATACAATATTTGCTTACAAATTTTATACAGTACTAAAAACTCTAGTACCAACAATTGAATCAAGAAACTCGCGGAATTTATTATTCTTAGGATCAGTTATAAAATCTCTGTACTTGTCATAAACATCCGACGAAGTATCATTGTATCGTCCATCTGTTAGTACCTCATTTTTCTTTAACCAACTGTAGTAATAAAACGTGTTTTCTACTTCACGTTTACACAAATCCGTTTCATTCACCAAATTACCGTATTTTCTTTCTGTTTCATCAATAAAACCTAATACCAAACTTATTTGATCTAATGTGAAATTCTTGAGGACAAAATGTTGTCTGATAATTGCGTATGCGACTATGAAATTCATTAGCATTAATTTTCGAAGTATATCCCAATTAATCATGTGAAGACCAATAACATTAGCTACTTTAAACATTAATTTTAGGTATGGTTCTGTGAGTATTTTCTCAATTTCATTGTAATAATTTCGTAATGACAATTGTCTAGAGTGCTGGAGTGTTGGAAGTGGAACATCGTCTTCTTCGCTTATGTCGTAATAAGAATCAATCTTTTTTTCCAAATTTGTTTGTGCTACTTCTTCAAAAAAAATTTCTCGCTCATCATCACTGAGATAACTAATTTCATCGTCAAGATCTTTGATTATCTTTAGAGATCTGTCAACAATAATGGGATCAAATTCTGGTTTTCTATGTATCATTGGTAGAATAGCGTTCGTGTACACTTTAATAATTAACTCAGCATCCACTGTCATGCTAACGATTTTAACTAGGGTTTCCTTGTCGTGGTAGCATATGCCGAAATACTTAAAAATTCCTCGTTTTAGAAAACTATTATATAACTTCTTGTTCCTTTTTATTCCTACTATCTTAGATTCCGCTAGTTTGTCAAGACGAGTATGGTTGTCGTTTATTCGTTTTTCTTCCTCCGCTTTTTCACCATGTGCTCGTGCTTTTATTAAGTTCGATTTTATTATCAAATCTATATTTTTAAAATCAAGCAATATTTTTTAAACTTAATTTCAACTTGTTTTTGCTTTTCTAGACAATCATCAGGATGACAGTAACTTCTTATAATATCAAAGTTTTCTATTGCTTTTATTAGTTGTGGTCCTCGCATATGCATAACAAGAATAATTTTTTTTCTTCATCTGACAACGAAGAGTTTATCATTGGAATTTAAAAAAATTCCTGGTATTTATTACACGTGCTGATAGTGATTCGTTTCCAACATCTTTTTTAGGGTTAAAAATATTATCATAAAATTCTCTTGCAATGGTTATAATTGATGATTCTGACATTATTTTACAGCATTAGATTAAATTTGATCGTTGAGAGTATATATTTGAAATGCTGTCAATCCTGGAAGCGGATGTTCAGCGGCGAAAACATAAACTATAAAATATAAATACTTGTTGAAGGTATTTGCAGTCGAAATTGTAAAATATTGTGTTGTTGAGATATACGTATTTCCTGTACTATACAATGTTGTCCAGTTGATATCATCATTTAATCCTTGCAATTGCCAATTATAAATTCGACCAACACTAGAGTTTAATCGGCCTCGCAAATGAAATTGCCAAAAGTTTTCAACTTCTCCGTTAGTCGTCCATTCAAGTCTATCAGATAAAGCATAATAAGAATAATTTTCAGGATAATATGATGATGCGCTTACTCAAATCCAACTCGGTTATCATTTGCCTTAAAAAGTGTTGGAATATACCCAATATTGTTTTTGTTTCATTTAATACCACTACTAGACAGACTATCAACGTACGCCTTATTTGTTAGATCATTAGGGTTAACTGGAACATATGTCGTCGTTATTTTATTATTTCTCATATTTATATTACGCGACATTGGTCCACTTGGATCGTTTTAAAAACGAGGTGAGTTCTTCTTTTAACTGAGCGTAACTAATAGCATCAGTCTCCGTAGCTGGTGGCGAGGTTGTCGATAATCCAGTTATTTTTGAGTTATTGCTCATTACAAGAATACCTGTCATTGTATCGCCAGTTTTATTAAGCTTGTTATCGTCAACAGATTTTAGTTGCGCATAGCTCACCGCTTGTGTATTATCAACATTTGCTGGTGGATACGCAGTTTCCAACCCAATAATTTTTTTACTCGACATATTAATATTACCTATAACCGTTCCACCGGTTTTATCAAGCTTGTTATTATCCATCTACTTCAACTATAAATAACTTAACAGCTTGTGTTTGATTTAAGTTTGCTGGTGGATATGCGGTTTCCAAATTTATAAGTTTTTTCCTGACATATCTAAGTTACCGCTTAAAGTTCCTCCTGTCAATGATAGTTTATTATCGTCAACACATTTAAGTTGTGCGTAACTAACAGCTCGTGTATCAACAACATTTATTGGCGGATAATTTGTTTCTAAATCTAGTACTCGTTGATTTGGCATAAACAGGTTTCCTGTCATTGTATCGCCAGTTTTTTCAAGTAGCCTGATAAATCAGTGTTGCCATTTGTTATTATTGTACCTACAGCCGACGAATCTCCCATTGTTGTCCAAATCTTGTATAATAGCTCATTATTTGTTTATTATCTGACAATTTTATATAAACTTAGTTTATAATAATGGCAAAGCTATCGTCGATATTAAATTCTGACACGGAACGGCTGGTGCAACATGAACACAACAATGATCTGCCAGATTGTCATTATCTCGTTGTTGGGAGAACTGGATCAGGGAAAACAAATTTGCTGATGAATTTACCGCTAGGCGATAATTTTAACTATGACAGAGTTTATATTACAAAATTAATCTACAGCTGGATAAATATGAATCATTGAGTGAATACAATAACAAGCTTCGTGATGATCTTGAAGCTGGTGAATATTTTGTTATAATTAGACCACCAGAGGAACTTATTGCAGTTAATCAACTTGACTCAGATGAGCATAAGATAGTTGTTTTTGATGATATTCCACTTAACAATGAAGAGATGAATAAAATAAGATCTTATTTTTCACTGTCACTTAATAAAAAATGTAACTCTGTCTATCTCGCTCAAGGATTTTACAACGTCGATAAATTTATTAGACGAAATACCGGTTGCTTTATATTATTTCCCGGACTCGACAACGTTGACGTCAGAAATATTGCAAACGAGCAATGTGGCGACGTAACAAAAGATAAATTTATTAAACTCTATTATAAGGCAACGTAAGATAAATATGGTTTCTTTTTATTCGATACATTTGCACGTGATGCCCCAAAAAATGTTCCTCTGCTGTATTGAGAAGTATCTTGAGTAAAGTTTTATCAAACTCTTATTGAATAATAATATGGATAAACGAGCAAAGTACGGAAAATATATAGAAGATCTAAAACAAATTGCTCAATCTCATGTAGAATTTAGGAAAAAAGTTCAAGAAGCACGACGTGGACAAGTAGTTGCCGCGGAGGAATCAGCTAGAGCTTTGAAACCAGTTACTGAGGCTTTACATGGAAAACAGCCTGAAACTTTACCGCCATCGGAAGAAGAACATACAAAATTACAGGAAAAAGGTTTACTTGGATTAATTAAAGAACAACTAACATGATGTGGTTTAAGGACACTGGAGCTGGTGAAGCTGTGCCAGGTGAATTTATTTCAAGAGGAGTATTACAGCATGGGGCTGATGCTGCTGCAGATGCTGTAATTGTAAGAAATTTTATTACTGCTAATGCTGTCAATTTTGGTATAACCCCACCAGCTGCAGGCGCTGACGCAGACTCTACAAGAGTTTCACTTACTGCTGCTTATAATAATCTTGGTATAACACCACCAGGTGCAGCTGCGGACGGTGTTGCAATGTTAAATTTGATTAATAACGCAATTAGCGTAAGAAATATACGTTACAATGATGGTTATGTTAGGAGAAAGGCACTTGCAGCAGGATCACATCAAATTATAATGATGCTGCCATTAAGTACAATATTTGGATTTTGTCGCGATTATAATAAAGTGTTTCGTGGAGTTAAACACACAATTTAGATCGGGCAGATCAAAATCATTGTTTACTTCAAGTTGGCGGTGTTGATGTACAATTTATTACAAACTTGCTTTATGGATGCCACTTTTAACACTGTCATTTACAAAAGCAGTAGAATTAAATAATATGCTTCAAAAGTATACGAAGAAAATTTATTTTTAGCAACATAAAATATATCAGACCGCAGTTCCAAATACTACCGACTACAGATGGCCCGTCAAAACAACGTCAAGCGAACAACTACCACAACAATTATTTGTTGTATTTCAGCGACAAGCGCGACGTGGAGACCAGCAACAAAATAACGCAATATTTGATAACGCTGATGTAAGGAGAATATACGCTAGAATAAATTCCAAGCAGTATCCGGAACGAGCGATAGAGTGCAATTTCGCGGATGACGCTAATAAAAATCTTACTCGACCGTATATGTATCTTATGGACGCAGTTCAGAAATATCAAGACGTTGGAGATGGATCTCAAATATCAGTAGAGGAATTTCGTACACTTTATCCGACATTTTATTTTGATGTTAGTAAACGCAATGAGCGAGGTGCTGATTCAACAGCTGATATTGAAATTACCTGGACATTAGATATGGTTCCAGCTCATGCGTTGTACATTTATGAGCTGATGATCAGAGACAGATTTATAACAACTGACTCTGTCGGAGGTAAAATGACAGTCCAAGTTTAATATAACTCTCTTGATATATGACAAAATACATTGAAAAAGAAATATATTTGACTGACGGTCAAGTTAAACAATTAGCGGCTGCTATTGCGAAGCATAGGCCTGTATCACTAAAAATTAATTCATCGACAACGGGCGGTATTTTAACAAAATTAATGCTAACTAAAACACAGATAAATAAATACGATCGCGGTGAACCGTTTGCTTTAATCTAAGCGCGTCACAAGTAACTGCGATGGCTAAGCGAGGCGGTGTCTTTGGTCCGGCAACAGCCACAATACCCAAAACGTTAATACCTAAACTTTTGCCCGTACTTGGTACATTAGGATTAGCAGCAGCATCTGGCGCAGTATCTGGCGTAACAAAAAGGCTGTCTCTGGAGACAGCATCAAGAAAATTTTTGTTTAAAGCTTTAATAACGAAAGACAGCAAAAAGAAAGAAAACAAAGAAATAAAAAAGACGCGATCACGAAAAACACAAAAAAGGCGGATTTATAGGACCATTACTGGCGGGAGTAGCGGGACGTCTGTTGCCCAATCTGCTGGGAATAGGTCGAGGACTAACATTACCAGGAACACGCCCGCGATAAGTAACTTCGATATACTTGATAAGCTAAAAACAAATAAAAAATTTCTACGGAGTTTTTTCCAAAGATGAACTTGACAATGCACCAGCTGGTGGTTCGTGTGTGATAAATATACAAGATTTTAATGACGGATCTAGCACACAATGGATAGCAGTTTACACTGACAACTATTTTGATTCATTTCGAATTCCTCCCAGTGATGTAGTAAAAAATATATCAACAAACAATATAAAATAATAAATTATTCATCTAATCAAATTCAGCCAGTTTGAACATCAGCTTGTGGATACTATTGTATAATGTTTATAAAACAAATGTCCCAGCCTAAATTCAATTTTCTAAAATTTATTTTACAGTTTGACGATAAACCTTCTCACGTTAATGATGAGATTACAATTAATTTTATCTAAACTAAGGAATATGTCAACATATTGTCTCAAATGCAAACCTAAAACAGAAAATAAAGATGAAACAACAGAAAAAACAAAGAACAACAGGATAATGCTGAAAAGTATCTGTGCAATCTGTGGAGAAAGAAAAGTATGTTTTTAAAGAAATTATCCGGAGCTGGAATGTGCGACAAGGTTATTTTAGTAGATGATTAAATAAATAATGATATGCGAGTGCGATTGTGATAGAGATCTCTGTCTGGAGCAAAATAAAATTGTTACGCACTGTCAGAAATGCAGCAACAGAGAAATAATTGGAACAGGTATAGATTTACATAAAATAATAGGCAAGTTACCAAAACAAAAAGGAGGTTGGACATTACCAGGCCATAAATACACTGGACCATACAATCCGCTAGATAAACAACTAGATGAAAATGATAATCCGCTGCCCGGACAAGAGCCTTACAAACAAATTGATGCAATAGCAATGCGTCACGATATCTGCTACCGTGATAACAAACAAGATAAGCACGGCTGCGATAAAGTAATGTTAGATGAAATACGCGACATAAAACCAAAATGAATCAGAGAACGTTTTGTTAGAAGGTTGGTGGAGTGATTTATTGGAGCAAAATATAAGTTAGGTCTTGGAAAAGAATTGTATGATGATCTTGCAGCTGAATTACACAAACCTATAAAAACCCAAAACGTTTCCGCGACGTAAAGTGGTCGCAAATGCCGTTGACAATATCTGGGCAATAGATTTAGTTGATGTGTCAAATCTTGCTCAGTTTAACGATAATAAAAATATCTTTTTAACGTTGTAGATGTTTTTGGTAAATACACATTTAGTGTACCCGTTTCAGATAAAACAGGAACGTCGATAACTGATGCACAAAAATAAATAATAACAAGTACGGAAAGAAAACCAAATAAAATCTGGACCGATCACGGAGCGGAGTTTTTTAATTAAAAATTTGAGCAGTTTTTGGAGCAAAATAACATTAAAAAATATGTTACAGGAAATGAAGGTAAGAGCGTTATCGTCGAGCGATTTAATCGTACACTAAACGAACTGATACATAAACATTTGACAGCTAAAAATACAAATAAATATATTGACGATCTACAGCAGGTTGTTCATAAATATAATAACACGAAGCACAGATCAGTAAAAATGTCACCAAATGATGGAATTAAAAATCCGATTCTTGCAAATGAAAACATGTACCGCAGACATAAATTTAAAGTTTGTGATAAAGTTAGAATTTCTCTGACAAAAAAACATTTGGAAAATGATTAACTCTAAACTGGAGTGAAGAAGTATTTGTCGTTGATAAAATTTTACTGACAATACCTGTAACATACGCGCTGAAGGATTTATTGGGTGAGCCTATAACTGGTAGTTTTTTCGAGCAGGAACTGCAGAAAACTGAGCAAGATATATTTGTTATTGAAAAGTTATCAGGAAGAAAGGTAATAAAAGTTTAGTTAACTGGAGAGGATACAGCGATAAATTTAACAGCTGGGTTCCAACTAAATCTATATTGAAATAATATTGTTATAAATTTGATCGTGTTTTAGCAGTACAGATTTACATCTGACCGGTCTACACAACGATATTAAATGTAATTTTATTGCATTATCAACTGGCATTAAAATTAAATATTTTAGCAAAAATAAAATCGTATTTGATGCTCCTTTGTTGGCCAGCAATTTTCACATTAATAAAAGGTTTTATAAGTTGCCAAAATATTTGTTGCTCGGCAACAGTAAAATTAAATTTTATTATTTTTTTGGCGATATGATACTTAACATTATATCGTCCAGTTGTCGGTCTGCTGTAATTTTTTTTTTATCAACCACGTCCACGATCTCGTCTTGTTCATTTTCATTGTTAAATAAAATGTCATCTTCTGTATAACGAACCGACTCGTGTTTATCTACGACTGTAGCATCTCCTCCGCGATCGTCGACGTAAATACCAGCAAGTCGTTTCATCATGTCCATATTATAAGATATTTTTATCTAATTTATAATAATAAGATGACTAACGAGATAAAATATCATCAGAAAGTTAATATATTAAATTATGGAGAATTAGGCGAGGCAGTGCGAAAATGTTTGTCAGGATAAAGTTATTATTCTGTTGACGTTATCATTATGCAAGGTGATTCTAATAAGATTCTGCTAACAGCGGCAGAAAAAAAATAAACTTAATGACATAACATTTATTACACTAAAATTTAACAAAGATGATGTTTTAACGTTTGCTCATAATTTTCATACCAAAACTGAGCTAGAAAATATAATTAATCGTCATACTTGAAGATGATTCTGTCAAAGGTCGACATTGACGTTGCTGATCTGGTTCTGCCATCTGCTACATTTTTTATTGATTGCGAATGAATGTTAAAATGTTTTGCAGCGGAGTAAATTGATTGAATTCTTATTTTTTCATTTGTTTCTAAATTTGTTGAGATAATTGGTCTTTTGGGATTTTTAAAATTACAGCTACCACCTATTCCACGTTTACTATTTTCTCTTGGCGTGACCAGATCTAAATTTTCCAGACGTTTGTCGGCTTTAATTCTGTTAATGTGATCAATAACCAAATCATTTGGAATATCGCCGTTAAAAGTTTCAAAAATAAATCTGTGAGAACTATAATGAACAAAATCTGTTTTAATTCCACGAACCATCACAATAAAAAAAAACCAGCGTTACTCAAATTTCCAACAACTTATTTTCGTTTGTTTATTGCGTATAATTCCTAGATCATTAGCCTCATATGAATCAAACACGGGATGCGGTTGAAATTAATCTTGCAATGCTAAATTTTCAATATTATCATCGTCAATGGAACTATTTGCTCTATAGACTCTTTGTCCGTCTGGGATGTTACCGCAGAACAAAGTGTAAATAAAATCTTTTCTAAACATTTCAGTACGTTCTGTATTATCTCCTCTAACATTTATCATCAATCCAGCTGGTGTTGATTTACCAAACGGTTTTTGATATTTCACATGAATCACTAAACCCAATGCGTTCCCTGCATAACTATTATAGACTGGGTGTACGTAATATTCTTCCTGTTCCTTCGCTGTCGTCTTTATTATATTATATGGCATTTTTATATCTATAATTGAAAGTTAAAATTCTCCAATTAAATATATAAAATGTTATATAAATATAATGCTGAAATTGCGAGATATTGCTAAGAAGAGCCTTATCAAAGCAGAATAAACTGCAACAGCGTTTTTCGGTTTCGACAACAGTTATAAATTTAATAATCAAAATATTTTAGCAAATTTTAACTCTACAGATCTGTTTCATCTTTTGCATCCAATTGTAACGCGAGAATTTACAGTCCATAAAAGTATCAAGCTAATAGTGCAGTATCATGTTATTTTATCAAAGTTACATGCACTTTAAAAAGATATACTTGAAAATGTAGATTTCATCAACGAGATTGCAGAACCATATTTAACAGCTAAATCACGAAAAATATTAGCTGGAACAAATATTTCCTCAATCGCTGATGAAATACATCAAGAAATAAATAAAAAATTGGAGGAATTGACTGTATCAGGATCACATTGGAAATTTGAAATGATAAAAGAAGTTTTATTTCACACAATGAAATATAACGTACTTGGCGGTAATTATTACGTTGATTTCCCTCAAACAATTAAAAACAAAAAATGTTGCATAAACGTAAAGAACTTTGAAAGCAGATGTTTCCAGTGGGCTATTCTTTCTGTGATGTTTCCAGCAGAAAAAAAAAATGCTGATCGCGTTGACAAGTATTTTAGTCACGTGTCAAAATTAAATTTTAATGGCATTGACTTTCCAGTTGCAGAAAATCAAAATACCAAAATTTGAAAAGCAAAATAATATTTCAGTTAATATATTTGGTCTTGACGAGCGTGAAAATGTTTACCCGAGATATATTTCAGAAAAAGCTTCGCAATCGACAATAAACTTGCTGTTTTATAAGAATCATTACGTTTGGATAAAAAACTTTAACGGCCTAGTTGGCAGACAATATAATAAAGATAAAAATAAGAAATATTTCTGTTACCGTTGTTTACAAGGTTTTTCTAAAGATGAAAAACTGCAAGATTATCTTAAATACTGTGTTAATGTTTAAAGAATAACAATGCCAGGAGAAAAAGAAAAAGTATGAAAATTCAAACATTATAAACATAAATTAAATATTCTGTTTGTTATTTATGCTGATTTCGAGTGTCTACTTGTCCCTGTGGCAGGCGCAGAAAATAATCCAAATAAATCAAGCACCAGAAAAATACAGCATGTTCCCTGTGGAGCAGCTTATAAAATAGTTTGTTGCGCTAACGATAATTTTTCAAATCCAATAAAATTGTACAGAGGTAAAAGTCCTGCCTTGTGGTTACTAAAATATTTAATAGACGATGTTAATAAAATTTTCAAGAGATTATCCAGAAGGAGCTCCAATAAAAATAACATCCAAACAACAACTTGATTTTGATGAGGCAGTTAATTGTCATATCTGCGAGAAACCTCTGCCTGAACAAAGTTCAGGCGATAAAGTGCGCGATCACTGTCATCTAACCGGCCAATATCGTGGAGCAGCACATAACAATTGTAATTTGAAATTTGATGCACCAGATTTTATTCCTGTCGTTTTACATAATTTTCCTGGTTATGATAGTCATATCATTGTCGAAGCATTTGGCGATGAGGAAATTAAATCTAAACTAAATTTAAATAATATAATAAAATGTATTCCAAGCAATTTTGAAATGTATATGTCAGTTACGCTTGGCAAACTACGTTTCATCGACAGTCTGCAATTTATGGCAGCACGATTAGACGAGCTTGTAAAAGGCTGTAGCAGTTCCAATAATTTAAAAAGTTGCTTTGGTGAAGACTACGTCTCTCTTACATAAAAGTTGTCTTGCCGTATGAGTATTTCGATGACTGGAGCAGATTTGATGAAACTTCTCTTCCTAACAAAGATAAATTTTACTCACAGCTAAAAAATGAAAATATTACAGATGACGATTACAAATATACACAGGAAGTTTGGAATAAATTTGCTTGTAAGACACCTGGTGATTATCATGATTTATATTTGAAAACAGATGTATTATTACTAGCAGATGTTTTCGAGAGTTTTCGTAAAGTTAGTCATGAAAGTTATGGATTAGACCCATGCTGGTGTTATTCTGCGCCAGGATTGTCGTGGGAAGCTCTGCTAAAAACATGCAGGATAGAATAGGATCTCTTAACTGATGTTGATATGTTTAATTTTATTGAAAAAGGGATTCGAGGCGGAATTAGCGTTATAACAAAAATTATGCGGTAGCTAATAATAAATACTTAAAAAATTACGATAAAATTTTACCGTCAAATTATATTATTTATCTGGACGGTTATAATTTGTATGGTTATGCTATGTCAGAGCCAATGCCGTGTAGTGGATTTCATTGGATAACTCCAGATCAATTTCTTAAAGATTTACCAGAAAATGTCAGTTATTTTGTTGAAGTTGATCTCGATTATCCTAGTTCGTTACATGATCTGCATAACGACTATCCGTTTTGTGCAGAGTCAATGATGATCGATTATTGTTTGCTATCGCCTAAACAACAGGCAATGACAACAGCAAGAAATTCGATTATTATTAAGCTAGTTCCAAATTTGTTAAATAAAAGAAATTACGTGATACATTACAAAAATTTAAAACAAGCAGCAGATGCTGGATTAATTCTGAGAAAAGTTCATCGCGTGTTAAAATTTAATCAATCACGTTGGATGGCAGATTATATTGATTTAAATACCAAACGTAGTGATATTGCTAAGACCGACTTTGAGAAAAACTTTTTCAAGTTAATGAATAATTCCGTGTTCGGTAAGACGATGGAAAATATCAGAAAGCGAGTCAATATTGGAAATGTCAATGATGTAAATCGCAGAAATAAATTAGTTAACGATGACGGTTTTAAAGTGAAATAAACCGATTTATGTTGGTGCAGCTGTACTTAATATATCAAAATGGCTAATGTATGACTTTCACTATAATTTTACCAAAAAGCAGTGGTCAGATTCGGGGTTCCTATTTACTGATACGGATTCACTTGTTAATAACATAAAATGTGAGGACGTTTATCAAGATATTTATAACAAGAAAAATTTATTTGATTTATCAAATTATCCAAACAGTAATGGATTTCATAATGATGCAAATAAAAATGTCATCGGGAAGATGAAAGATGATTCATGTTTGCGCCAGTTAGGGAATTTTTTGGACTAAGAAGTAAATGTACGCTGTAATTTTAGATGACAATAAACTGACAAAAAAAAAGCAAAAGGTATTCCTCGCGGATATGTAAAAAAAGTGTATCAAATTTGATGATTTTAAAGCAGCGCTAAACACCTGAGTAATTTTATTAAAACAAATGTAATCAGAACAAATTATCACAAACTTGAAACAGATACAATTATAAAACCTGGACTAAGTAATTTTGATGATAAGAGATATTGCGAGGACGGAATTGATACGTCAGCTATTGGATACTACTAAACTTTAGAAATAATGTTCGAAAAATTAACATTAGCCGATGGAGTTAGTAGCAAAATTAAAAAAATAATGGTTGATGGCCAGCAATTATCAGTTGAATTTAATGATGAAATGTCAGGTATTTGTTTAGTAAATTTGATAGAATGAAACTCTCGCTTATTAATTCAGATAACAGCAAATATTTTGATTATCTTGAAAAGTTGAGAGATGAGCTCATGTTAAAATACAATAATTTTCATGATCCGATCAGTCAAGAAAAATACACGAAATTAAATATTGACCTAAACCGGTCGAAGGTTTTTGCAAAACATGGTAAGTATATTCTCACCAGGGCAGCAATGAGAGAGTTATTTGAATGTCATCGAAAAGTAAGCGGAAAAATTAAATTTTATTTGTATAAACACTATAATGAATTATTTCTGATAGCTACTGTTGATATTCTTTTGAAAATAAGGGAGATAACTCTGTCTGTCTTCCTTGTATTGTAAAGGGAGATAATCGGTCCTCATTAAGCAGTTATCCCGCTTGTTGTATTGCGTAACATTACATGACCGTCTGTAGTCAGTGTGAATTTGTAACAGAAAATGATATTTTACACCTTTTAACTCTCCTGCGTTAATTCCAGGTAGGTTATTCTATATCTTCAATATACACTTTCCTCGCCGACGATAGAGATCTCAGAATGAACAATAGGCCGGGAGAGGAGTGTGATATTATGACAAACGAGTCATTATCGATCGTTTCATATTCCCAGACTGTAGAAGGCAGAAAAAACCCTATCTGCGCGCTAGAGTAATTTAATAAAACCGTTGTATCGATCCACGCACCATTGTCACAAATCTGTACACATTGTTCATATACTGACTATATATGAGCCATGTCTGTAATTTTATTCATTTTAGTGTGTTGAGACTGCAATGTATTTTAACCGTGAAAAAATGTATAAGACTGTAGATTTCGCGATTTATTCAGAATCAGAATAAATGTATAAATGTATAATAATCACTTGCAGGAATTTCCTGTTAGATAACATTACAATAACTTCTGTAATATATATTTGTAAGTAGAGTCCGTAGCGCAGTGTTAAGAGCGTTGGATTCTCGTACTCGAGGTCTTGAGTTCGATTCCCGTGACCGACACATTGTCGAAGGGTGCGTTAGGATGCCATTTTTTCTAATAATAGTAAGGGGGGGGGGTGTGCAGAGAGTTCTCTAGGTTTTTCAATTTCATGTACACTTCCTCACCACGTCAAACAACGTGGTGAGTGCGTTTTGCACTCTCCCCGGGGTTTGATATTGCGGGGGAGTGTACATGAAATTGAAAAACCTAGACAACTCTCTGAATTTCTAAAATTTCGTTTCGTCGTTTATAAATTCGCCGGGGAGTGTGTGTCTATGAAAATTGGAACCCCTCAAAAATAAACAGTAGGATGATGTGAGCTCCCTGACCTTGTGACCTCACTGAAGGGTTTCCCCACACAAGGACATTCAGAAAGAATGTCGCCAGAAGAAAAATTCTCATGAGGTACCTGTGGTCCATAAGAGAGGCCTTTACAAACAATGGAAGACATCTAAGGATTTACTGGCAATGAAGGGACCCCGTGGAATGGTGACCGATCACCATCGCTACTGTTTATTTTTATTATTATTATTCTTGTTAGTAGTAATATAAAACAAGACCCCCTTACCCCGACAAAACATATTTTGTCAGAATATATGAAAGTCATTATTTTAAGCTGACAAAATGTCAAAATGTCAACATAGAAGGGTTTTGGAGGGGAAGGGGGTCTCTGAGCTAGAAACCTTGTTTTATATTACTACTAACAAGACCAAAAGTTATTGGTACAATAATATATTGTGTTTCGTATTAAACAAACTTAATATTCTTTCGACAGAGCTAAAGTATCGATGCAGTTTCCTAAAGTATGCTTGTTATCGATTTAACTGTTAATTTGCCACCTAAATCTTCTGTAATGAAGACGTGGTTTCTGAAATGAATCGCGACGGAGCTACGAAGAATTCAGTTTTAATCGCTCAATACGTTTTGTGCACATCAAATGATCTTCTTAAAAATCGTGTGCTACCTGAAACATTTTTCAGTTCTTTTCATGAGTAGGAGAAATTATTTTAGTGGGCAATCCAAGTTACATTATTTCATTACATTAGTTTATAATTACCTTGGAACGATTGACGTTGTTATTACATTAATTTGTAATTACTTTGGAATGGCTGACGTGGTTATTACATTAGTTTGTGATTATCTTGGAACGGCTGACGTGTTTATTACATTAGTCTGTAATTACCATGGAATGGCTGACGTACTTTTAGTCTTGTCTGTTATATCTGGATACTGCGTTAAGTCAGAACAAGATGTAATGCCATTGTCCATTAAGTAATACAAAAAGTAAAGTAAAAGTCAGCTTTGTTTTATTTCAGATCGGCATGTGATAATTAACAATCAATATTACCCTTATGATGTCATTTACCGACACTTTACTTCTAGATGTCCTGTAGGCAGAACAACTAAAAATATATAATCTAGCTTTTGACGTTTTGGTGCTCTGTATAAAATCTCTCAGGAAAAATTACAATCAGTGTGACGATAAAGGGTCTCCCTATCCCTATAAAAATTTCAATTTCTCATTCTTCTTCTCGCTTGCTATCGCCATTTTCTTAAAAAAAAATTCGATACAAATATTCAACATAATGTTTAAGTTGTTCATTTTTTCAGCAATTACTTTTTAACTAAAGTAAATTCACAGCGTCTGTAGTTTTACCCCTAAATTCACCTTTTGATATACAGAAGAACAGGCGTAAAAGCCTACATTGCTTGTGCAACAGATCCTTCTAAACAACCAGTATGACCCATATCATTATAGATTTGTTTTCTTATGTTAATAGCACAGGCCTTAATTCCACGTGACCTGTATAATTACAAGAAAAAAAATTCATGATTTGTTTACGGCAAGTAAAGAAAGCGGGCATATTTGACTAAATTTCTTCACAATGGGGTAATTTCGACTAAATGTGCGCCGGACAGCCATCAGACAACAGCATATGACATGCACTGTAGTGAAGTATTTGAGAGTTTGGATGTTTTTAATGTGACTGATGTTAATGCACTTACATTCAAAAGTATCGCACGTACTCTACGCTATATATTTGGTATATAAACTGAGAGATGCTAATAAAAACCAGAGAATTTCATTTCGATTCAATAAGAACCTTTCTCCATTTTTGTATTTCCGAATACTTCCGGTGACTAACGTTACTCAAGTTAGTATGTGATGAAGATGTCCCGAACAGATTATGAGGTGCAGTACAAATAGCAACAACAGACGCAATTGCTGGCCTAATATTATAACTTGGATTGGCTTTATTTACATACTTGCACTATTTATCTGGAAGTAGTCCAGCCCGGTGCCGGGTACAGACGTCATAGTGTAGTACAAAGTGTCCCCGTCATTGTCTATGGCCGTTACCTTGTAAACGGAAGTCCCCATATTCGTGTTCTCCTGGATGCTTAGTGAGGACACGAGTGGAAGGTTCGTAATTACTGGTGCCGTGTTTAAACCTAGGTAGTTTACATGTATATAGTGGAAAAAAGGAGAATCAGTAATAATAATAATAATAATAATAATAATAATAATAATAAATACTTTAACTATGGGAGAAACAACAATAACAACAACAACAACAACAACAATAAGAAGAAGAAGAAGAAGAAGAAGAAGAAGAAGAAGGAGAAGAAGAAGAAAAAGAAGAAGAAGAAATACTTTAACTATGGTAGAAACAACAACAACAACAACAACAACAATAATAATAATAATAATAATAATAATAATAATAATAATAATAATAACTGGAGAAGCCCAGATGGAAAAGAGAACAAACTACATGACATAATAGCTGTGGCTATAAAAATGTGTCAGCGTTTCCCCATACTAATCTGGTTTTGGAAAGACTTCATTATATAATTTTTTGCATATTTTCTTTTAAGCTTAAGTACACTGAAAACTTCAAAATTGGAAAAGCAAATATATCTATAATGATGGTTCATTCGAAACAGAAGAAGAAAACAGTAGCTCCTTTCTACCTGATATCAGAACGGAAAGTGAACTTGAACGAGAACTGTAACCATCCGACACCGTTACGGTAACATCGTACGATCCCACGGTCTGATACAATAGATCTGATGTTAGTTGTATTCGTCCAGCTTGAAATAAGATAAATAAAAATCATGTGGCAGTAGTCATGATGGTGATATTGGGAAGGATGATAAATCATTCTAATGACGACAACAAAGTCCGCGATAAAACATCAGTAAAACATATATCATAATTGTATCAAAATTTTCTTGTGAGCAACATTATGCTATGAGAGATTAATATCGGCATAGTTAACAGTAGTCTCCCTTACTCAAATCAAGTGTCAAAATATTATTTGCTTAGGGTTTGACTCCTTTCACTTTCACACACGTCTGTCGTCTTTCAGGTAAAAGTTGTCAAAAATACCAGTTGTTTTCGTATCTGTCCATTGACAAAAACGTTAATTATTTGTTTAACTATTGGTTCATCGTACGTTCCAGTCAAAATTATTTTGCATCCATTTGATTTCAGCATGTATACAAGCAAAAATGATCCAAAGATACCGGAAATTTGGCATTTTTTTGTCTCATTCATGTCCTAACGAACAAACTTTCCTACATCTATGATAAACATATTTTGAAATTTTACCACGAACATACTAATACACTTGTTTGCTTCTAAAACAAAACACTCACTCACACTGCACAGTTTGGGGACCAAATCCTGTGCCAATCACACTAAAAGAGGCACCTGCATCATCTGGTACACATATATATTTAAATAAAAGTTATTTTACGTCCATATGAGCACATGTGTAATTTCTCTTGAAATAGCGGATGATCCAGTGAGTAAATGATGTTAGATTGGCTTTTTATTTTAGAAATTAAAGTATGAACGGAATTTGCAAAACTGTGGCGCAGAATCTAAGGACATTGACACGCTTTTCAAATATATACTTTTTTTAAAAAAAATAGTACAGTTGAGAATCTGAGCCCAGACCCAGCTTCTCCTCCCCTGACTCATACAAAACCCATTATATTGTCTTTCCTGCTATAACTGAATGCATCACATTTTATCAAATATCTTTCAACGTGTCTGTAATTGTAGTTTTGCGTAATATGAGCTTTGACAACTGTCATGGACTTAAGAGTTTGAGCTAAAATGTGTAATCCTCTTGCACATGATTTCCGTATGGACAAAGACACAATTTTAGTCTGGTGAATTTCCAGTCAGTGGAGTAGGACGAGAGAGAAGATAGAGGTGGAAAAGCCTTTATTTTTACAGCTGGAAAAAAAAGTAACTTACACCCGGATAGGATTTGGAAAGGGCACCCAAGTGGATTACAGGTCATACTATACGTCAACGTAGGACTATCGACGTCTGTAGCGTCGACGTCGAAAACCAGGTCGGTCTTGTGCGCTGACGTGGACAAAGTTACCGAGTCTGGAAAGGAGAATATATAGGCATGATAAATTAATTTGAATGTAGTTATTTAGCACCAAGTGCTTTAGAGTCTGTGAAAGCTTTTTAATCATTGATTCGTTACTGACCGGTTCCTTGATTAACTTAGTAATTAATTCACCTTTGCCTAAACTTCTAAGCATTCGATGTAATATTTAATGTTCACAAATTTAGATTTTTCGAATGCATAAAACAAAAACCTGCAAGCTTGGAAATAGAACCCCATTTGCTATCTTCGATAATTCTACGTAAAATTCGAAAATTAAGATTAATTCATAAAGGATAGGACGACACGAATAATAAAAGTGAGTTTTAGAATAATAGGCGTTCGAATGGTATTATATGACTTCATATAAAAAGACGTCATGGTGCAGAAAGAGTGTGAAGAGGTATGGAGGTAAAACTATAGGAAATGAGTTGAGATTTTCAACACTGAATATAAACTGTGCAATAGAGTATTTATGTTACACACAGTCTGCACACTGAAATTTCATGACTTTAGTAAGTATGAAATAATAGTGGTTTGGATATAGAAATCAATATAAATTCAATATTAGATTCAAATGGGACAATACTGTAATGGAAATCATTATATTTTTAATACTGTTTTTATTTTCGATTTCGGCGTTGGTCATACTCACAATGCAGGAATATCAGGAATGAGTAAATAATGCGAATAAAACTTTCTCAAATTTAGATCTCTATAATCAATGCACAAAAGTGTTAAAGCTCATAAATATTTTATTATTTTCAATAGCTATTTTTTCAGTTATACTACATAACATATTTCTCGAAAGAGAGAGAGCTGCTGTTTAATACTAACATTTTTTCATCGTCATTTACTTTGTGCACACAGCCTGACTTTTTGGCACGTGACCTGACTTTTTCGCAAGTGGGGAGATTTATTTTTAAGTGTCAGGGTATCTTACTTGGCAAATTGGTTATAACGGGACTGTTGCTTGCCACAACATGCACTACCAGTGTCCCCACTGTGGTGCTTTTACCATCGGAGCACCCTATTAATACATTGTAGTTGGCGTTGGCAGAGACAGAGAGACCCGGGTAGTTATTCACATACACCCCATAATCTGAAAAAAATAATATAAAACTTTTATATACATACATACACACACACATACACACACTCATACATACATACATACATACATACATACATACATACATACATACATACACCATACCGGTGCAATTCGGAGCAGATGAGCTTTCACCTATGGAAGTTTCCGTTGGCTAAGAAGATCTCCATATTTGACCAACGCAGAATGAAAATTTTATATATGCATATTTCTAAACATCTAACTGGCTTAAATGCCTACGAAACCATATGAGGTCAGTCTAAGCCGCATAAAATAATTTCAGAAAGTGTCATGTAGCTCGACTCGTAGTGGAATAAAATGGCAAGATCCGTACGGGGGAGATTTGACAATTTAATGGCGAGGCATTAGGCTTGCATGTTCCGCCTTCAGATTTATGCGTTTAACAAACAAGTAATGGGGTGGGGGCATGCAATAATACTAACATATCCAGCATGGCATGCAACTATGTCTGAAAAATCAGCGACGATATGTAACACAAATGCATGAAAGTAGGGCACAGTCTCCTCATCGTGATAGCTATGACTAGTTTTTTCTAAAGCAAAAGTCCACACATGCTGTAGAATTAGTCTGTACAAAATATAATTGCTTTAAATAGATTACCTGACTACTTATTATGTCCACTGCCAGATCATTCTTTAATAAAATCTATTTTCAGCCACAGCAAAATATAGCATAGACCTGAACATAGCGCAACGTGAAAGCTTTTTGGAAAGCTAATGTTTTAATGAATAATTAGCGCAGTGAATCCCCTAGACTCGTTCTATGATTTTGTTTCCTTTGCTCATGAACGAAATTCTGAATCAGGAAATGAAAAGTGTTTGATAGTACACAAATAATAAACATTTGAAGAAAAAATGTATTGTTGAGTTCTGTTTAAGTACACTGCGTGTACAATATAATGGCACAAAACTGACTTTTGTTACTGCTCGCACTTATCAGAATAGTTATATTTCCTTTTTTGTTTCCTATCCGTTTAAATAACATGGTATTATGAACGCTTAAAAACATAACCTGTTAAACCGGGTTTCATTCTGACAGAGAACGGAGCTGGGCTGGGACTTGTGGAACTGACGCCGCACGTGACTGGGTCAGACGGATCAGTTACACTTAGTGTATACAGCAATAGTTCTGTCATCTGGTTTTCCAGTACTTCGACTGTAGCTTCTAAGTTGCGTATTGTAGGAGGCTGTGAAAATAAAATGTAAAATTACAATTATCTATATTACCAAAAGCATCTATTATATCAAATACAAGCAAGCTGCCTAAATAATATGTAATCCTCAAGGTATTCTGGAGATTCTTGTGGTATCATGGAAAGAAACTTATTTATGTCAAGACACAGAAAACGCGATGTTTCTTTTCCTTTGAAAGAAATCATCTTATGACAAATTCACCGTATTTCCCTTAAAAAGCTGTAAAAGATTTAATAAAATTTGAACCAATAACAGCAACATGTTTGGTCGCTGTCTATAAAACAGGATTAACCTTTGAAATGATTCACTGAATCATGGCAGTGAATGACAGGTATGCGTTAGTTTACCAAATTAATGCTGCAAAAGATCATGTCGACTGTGAGTTGATTGAATAAAAATGTTTGAAGATTGCAAACTTAATTGTAACATGTATCTCACAATTTACAATCTATGCCTACCTTCAGTTTCAAAGTTATGCATTATTGTGTTTACATCCGATCATTAAGTGCACGTTTGAATTGTTAAATACACAATACTTACAGACATACACATATATTGGCATAAAAGCAGAGAGCCCCACAAAATAATTAGAGAGATAAAGTCATACCGATAGGTAAAAGTACCTCATTGTAGATACTGAGGGTAAGCGTGCCTGTTGCCGTGTATTCGCATAAATCAACCACTTTAAACACGAGGGGGTAGTTCCCAGACAAGGTAGTCAGATTACCAGCAACTCGTACCTCGTCTACAATGATAGTATTGTTTTGTTTAAATCAACTACTGCAATCAGCTCGAACTATGTGTTTATATTTACTCTCTCTCTCTCTCTCTCTCTCTCTCTCTCTCTCTCTCTCTCTCTCATATACATCATCAAAAATGATTATAATTGTGTTAATTTGTATTGATTATTCTATACATGTATGTATTATTTATATTCTATATATTTTCATAACAGCTGTGGTTCTCTGACCTATGGTCAGTTAATAACGGTTCTAATAAAAGGATAGTGAAAATAGAAAAGTTGCTCTTTCTCTCTCTCTCTTTCTCTCTCTCTCTCTCTCACACACACACACACACACACACACACACACACACACACACACACACTCACACACACACACACACGTCTAGTGCCTATAGACACAGAGCACAACAAACTGTATATAATTATACAATAATAAAAACAACTGTTACATCCCTGAAATGTTAAAGAGTTTTACTCTAAAACATCGAACGTAAAGAAGTGTTTGATAACTATCTCATCACATGTCTACCTAAACACATCTCAATATTTATCTCTTCAAAATTTACTGTTTCCTGATATCTTACATAATACCCTTCATAAAAAAATTAAATTTTATAGATTGAAGAGTATTCTTCATGCGCAGGAGTATACACACATCTCAGATTCAAATAAAGGGGTGATAACTCCATATACATTTTTGTGTAAACAAAAACAATTGTTTCCGATACCTCATCAACTCTTTGTCATTTATTATTCTTTAGCAGTTTATTTATTCCACTTCTGTAATTTAAATGTATTTTTTTTAAATTCATTGTATGTTTTGAATCACTGTGCTTAAATGACCCTAATGATAAGGGTCAGCAAACATTCGAATTTTGTAGAATCACTGAATGTTGTAAATCGTATCAGAGACAATGTGCACCGTGTGTGCAGTCATGCTTGCACGATTTTATGCTTTAATACATTGTACAACATCTTGAACATGTCTGAGATAAATATCAAACATAATAAATATTATTTACCGTTCAGTGTTCCAAATAGGTTTAATAGTTAGTAATATCACGTTGCTTGTAAAACTATTCGGTTACCAGACAGTCCACCATCTAAAATGTCAATTGAGGAGATATTGTAATTGCTTTCAGCAATCGCTGTAAGAGATATCATGCTATATTATTTCATTGTACAGAATTTACAAGCGATGGAGTAGTTTTCTGTAAATTAAGCGGGGGTTTTCTCTGCCTTTGTATTCTATGAACTTTTCTCGAAATAAAAGGATAAACTATTTCTGCAACAAGCATTGTCTTTGGATTTTCCCTGCCCTGGGGACTAGGTCCTGAGTCATAACTAAAACCATTTCATAGCCTCACCCTGAAAGACTCTCCTCTTACAAGAGGTGTCAATTTTTGCAGTCAGCATGATTCCTGGCTCTGTCCTGACTTAAACAGGCCAAAGCACCTCGATCTTTTGGGGCACTGCCCCTGGAGTCATAATTTGGAAACTATGGAGATCCCCACCCAAGGAAGATGGTGTGGCTCAGTGGTTAATGTGTTCGACAAATGACCAAAAGTGACCACCATCTAATCAGCATGGATCGACCAGTGGCACTGATTATATGAAATGTCTTAAAATAAAAGACAAATGTTTCACATACTTTAATGTGGTAATACTCGCAACAATGGAACTCTGTTTACCCAAACATATAAAACCTGTTTGAAAATGTTGAATAATTTTATTATCTGGCCAAAGCGGTAGCAACAATTCTCTGCGGATAAATGTATAAATGTGGACATGGTTTATTTAATAAACATGTTCTTCTTAGAACAACATTTGTTCTTGTATATAATGAAATGTGTGAAATAAACATTCTGATCCTTAAATACGTTTATTGAAGTGCGTGTGATTTGGATTTTGAACGTAGCTTTAAAAATTTTTCAGTCATATCGCTACGATGTCTGCAGTGTAGCAGTTTATAGTGATGTCTAGCACTGGGGCATCATGCCACATACATATAGCATGATGTCCCACCCAGTCACATTATCCTGACACCAGGCCGACCAGTCCTAACATTAACCTTTTAATGATGAGCGCCAAGCGAGGCAGCTGTTAGTACCATTTTTGTAAGTCTTTGGTATGACTGGCCGGTGATCGAACCCTCGACCTCCCGCATCCAAGGCGGACGCTCTAACCACTAGACCACCAGAGCGGTCTACGTTTATTGCTGTGCATCAGAGACTCTTTTAGAATGTTACTTATTATATAAATATCATTTTATATTTTTGATTACTGCATTAATTCATTATAATTCTAGATGTATATTATTTTGTTATATTTTATAACCCGTTTAATTGAAATTTATTAATGGTTCATTTTCTTGTTCAGCAAGGGGAAGAACTTTCCTTAATCCCAAACTTGTGGTTCTGAATATTCCTTGTCTAATGTTATTTCTCTTGATTTCCTATGCTTAAAAATGGCAAGTAGTTGAAGAATACCATGTGCACACGTGGTTTCAATATAAGATTACAAGAACTGAATCTGCTGACATTCCATTAGTGATGTAAACAAAAATCTAATAATTCATCCGAGATCTTGATGATAAACTCGTACATCCCAAAATTGCGATCGAAAATAACGGATCAAGTGTGGTAGCAAGCTCAGCCTATCATGTGCAGTATCACCTCATTAAAATAGGTGGATGCTACCCACAATCGAACTCTTCACAGAACTTCGTGCAAGAGGCTTACAGAGCCTCTACAATGTTCATAAACTCAGCCAATCAAATGCAAGCTCACATCATCAGTATAAGTGGATGTCTCACATAATCAGATTCGTCTTAGACCTAGATGATACATGATCACATGACAAGTCTGATTGAAGTGTGTTCTGAAATATTGACTGTAGGACGCATTCAGGCTCAACCAATCAGATGCAAGATCGCCTCATTAATATGCGCGGAACTTATCAGACATGCTTGAAAATAGAATCTTACATACCCAGTCTGATCAAAATTAATCTCCCGCCACCCAGGCCCCGTGTTGATACTGATGGATAGTTTTGAGGTCTTGTGTAGCCTCTTCATTAAATCGTGCATTTGATGCAGACAAGTGTGTCCGCAACAGATCGGTATACGTATTAGAGTGCAACCAATACGATGCGACTCCAGCTCATTCACTCATTTTTGTGACTCCCCTTGAACCTTCCTGGATTTTGTGGATGGACACTTTAAAATGATCGAATGAGCTTAAGCCGCATCGGAATGGTTGCCACATCTGGTGGAACAGAAGTATGTGGCCACGAATTTAGAAATGGCAACAGGAGTTAGGGTTGTGCTATTATACGTGAATTTACAAGCTGTCCAACCATGGGCGCCCGCAGCATTGGTCAAGGGGGGTCACGTGACCCCCCCGGAAATCATACTGCATATATATATATATATATATATATATATATATATATATATATATATATATATATATATTCCGACAAGTTTAATCATGCAAATGAAGCTGAAAATATATCACAAGATTCTGTTCAAAACGCTTAATAAATATTAGCTTTAGTTTCAGACTGCTTCTTATACTAAACTCTCCCGGCCCTGACTGACTGACCTCCCCCTGAAAATCCTGACCACCCTCCCCGCACAAAGTCCTGACCCCCCCCCTGCAAAAAACCCTGCGGGCGCCCATGATTCAGTGGTAATTTATTCTGGAATTATAAACGGAAACATTATAAACTGTGATTCAATCGAGGATCTATTGCCAACAGTATAACACCCTCATCTGACGTCATAGCCTCCATATTGGAATTTCATCGAGATTCGAACCTGGATTCAGTTAGAACTGTTTAGTGATAGGACTTATATTTTTCAACTTTAGGATTAATTTTTGGATTATATTCACAAACCGTAAGTCCTATTTCATATTTTTACCTTGTTTTCTAGGGAAATAAATTATTTTGTTAAAATTTACAAAGTTTGTTGGCTTCACTCTTTTCTTTTGTTACATTTGTACGAGCCTGCACGTAACAATGGGCGAGTTTCTGTTTTCAAACAACAGATGTTATGCAGTTCACCGTCTTTGATAATCGCAATAATTCCGTACATTTTGGAGTTAAAGCTCTTTGAAAAATGTATACAAGACTTCATATTTTTTATCTGTTCAATTTTTTGAGAAATATTAAAACAAGACATTGCAATTATTGGACGCAGACGACACATATTTTACTGAAATGGACTGTTCTAGGAACCAGAAAAGGACAGATAGCAATCTTTTTGCTTGTTTACATCGAGAGCTTCCGTTTGATTTGAAACGCAAATAAGTTAACAGTGTTAAGGACCCCCTGGCGAGAGTCAGTCTAAAAATTACAAATTGATGAATGAAATATTTACGTTTTGTACATTTGTTATATCCTTGATGTTTTTCGTTTTTAAAATCGGTAGGGGGCTACAAACAAACGGGAAGGTGTGCGAATACTATAGTAATTAATTTAGATTAAACAAATTCTACTACAGTTTAGTCTGTACATGCACCAAATACATATATTACTATTTCAGTGCATACTGAATTCAACATGGAGTATGTGCAAGTCTTTTCCATCTGTTGCCCAGTTAGCTGTGCACATTAGCGTTTGTGCATATAACACACATATTGTAAAATTATGTTTATATAACAGATACTACTACTATTACTACTGCTTCTACTACTAATAATAATAATTGTGTTCCTTCAATGATAGTGTGACCTTATTTAACTGTGACCTTATTTAACTGTAATAGGATGTACACAAGAAATTATTCTGCATATCATAATCCTGTATCGTCTGCCAAAGGAATCGCCGGAAATTTTACTTTAGCGCAGACACGTGGCAGAGGATTCCTTGACCCTTAAACGCCGAGCCGAGCCAGCCCCAGTGGTTCCACTAACATCACCGGAATTAGCTACAAATACAAAACCTAACCGTATAATCCACGTGCAAATAAATTCTAGCGTGTTTAAGAGCAAACACCATTCGATATATTATGTTTAAGAACAAAAGAAGAACCTGGTTAATCATCAAAACCTATTTACCATTAAGAATGACTATATGGGATTACATGATAACCAATTTCTATCTACAGAATGAATAATCACATGGTAATATTAAAAACAAGAATGTTTTTATCGTTTAAAATACACAACATGCATAATTCAACCTAACCTGTTAATTCAGATAAAAATACAATTTCAATATGAAACAGACTACATTAGATCTGGTGACATTGGGCAATATGATTTCTGTCTCACTTAATGGAAATTTAATAATAAATTTCCAAACGGTTAATGTAACAGGCTATTTTATCAAATAGAGATCGTAGTAAAGAAGAAGAACGTCTGTCACATACTTGTACAACTCAAAGATCTGTTTTTCGCGAAGACGACAACTTTCTAGCAAAGCCTTTTTGGCAACACTTTAAAAGCATAAAAATGTCCAGTGACTCTTGCAGAGTCAGACACATGTAACTGGTTGACCAAGCATCTTTATCAGTTATCCACTTCACTACGGCATTTCTCGCTCATTAATTGCAGACTACGGTCTTCCAGAACTTGGGTCATCTTCTATGGATTCGTGACAATCTTTAAAACGATGAAACCACATTAAAATTGTAGGATATGACAGAGAATGACACCCGTACAATTTCTCCCAGTCCGTCTTGATATCAGTGTGATAGTACCCCAAGATATACCAGATTTTACTGTATACTCGTTGTTCGATTGCAGAATTGGTCTCCTTCGATATTTTAGGCTACTGTTATATACTTATGTTAGGTCATACGCATATACCTGTAAATGTCCTACCTGCTGCATATGCAGCTGCAGAGCATTAAAACAAAATTCACCCCCCCCCCAACATTATTTTGTATGTCAGTCGGTTTTAAATGTATTGACAAGTTCAAAGAAACAAAAAGCCATAACAAAATATTCAAAACTTTTCAGATATCCCTCGTATATTTACAAAATGCATGTCAGTTTTGTGCACATAATTCCGTGTCATCATTGTGAGAAGAAAAAGAACAGTGATTCTGCAATCTGATTAAAATCAGATTTCCGCTGTCCTGCGTGAAAATCTGACGACGACAGCTTTGGGGTCATGCTCTGGTTACCTTTGAATTAGCCAATGGAAATGCAGCTTTAAAAAATCTGATAGTGAATCAAATCGTTCGGTACGCATTGATGCTCTTCATCCACACTGCTCAGTCTACAAACGCGAAGATACAAGACCTCATCTGATTGGCTGATAAAATTAGCGATTATGGTAATAACATAGGTTACCACAACATGACCCCTAAGTGGTCACTGTCCTACTTTAACAGCGGAAATCTGATTTTAATCAGACTGAGTGATTCTGTACTGTCACTTCGATGGAGAATGAGAGTTATATGAGGTCTCACGAGCGCCGGAAGCATGGCGCAGTTTTCAGTATCTCCCAATCGGTCAGTTAAGAGTTTAATATTTTTTTAATATAAATTGTCATTATATGTATGAATTCTTATTGTGGGCGTCTGCTACGTAGCTATTTATGGAACTGGGGATTCTCCATTTGCAACGTAATAGCTACGTCAACATGAAACAAATAATTCTACCAATGGTAGGCGATCTGAGGTTTTGAATATTCCACAGCATGGTCTTAATCCATTATTTAAATTGGCCTACGTAAGCTGAGTAGAAATTCAATATTCAAAGTAAAGGATGTGTTGTTTTGTTTGACATACGAATGATTCTTGGCTTTGATGCTTTCGTGAGCTGATTGTGACTTGGCCGAATCGTTATTTTTAAGACACATTAGTAACCAGTGTTCGCTTCTTTAAATCTATTTTCGTGTTCATTAACAGTTTACACTACCTACAGGGGCTACTTACAAATTAAATTAAGACTATTAGTAAATGGTTATAGTGATGGGGTTCCAATAGTCAAACAGTGCAAGACATCGACCATGACAGTTACGATGGGGGAGTAGCGGTATATTTATATCAACCCACCCCCACCCCACATTGTAGGACTCTGAATCCAATTTTTATAATGTTAGTCTTTGAACCCCTCTCTTCCCAGTCCCTATATCCTTTTACCTATAGTTTTAAATTCGTTTGTAACGAGCCGCAGTGACAGTGCTGTACAACATAGCAATACTGTTCTTCTTGGCAGGTTTTGAGTTTCCCAGCTTTTTTCAAATCTAATCAAAGAAAGAATTATTTATCCTCAGAAAAATTGTAGATTTGTTATTTGATTCTGTCAAATCAATTTATTAAATTTTTTAAATAAAATATAAACCCACAGTTTTAATTTTGTTTTAAAGACATGCAGTGTGTCCGCCTTCCGATTAGCTTTAACATTAGTTACTTTGCACGCGATCTATTTGTAGAGGTATAGAAGTAGTTATCTGCGGTCTCACAAGCACCAGAAGTGTGACGCAGTTGTAAGCAAATAAAGGCATTGGTGTTATTTACTTACGTCACTGTTGATGAGTTTAAATATTACCTCATCTGCAGTGATAATCTGCCTGGTATTTATCGATATAGTTTCATCAATCACCAATATAATCCTGAAGCTGCACTTGTTCTTAGTTTTGGATAAATACTTAATGAAAACATCCATCTTTCCCGCCCCCGCTCCTTTCTGTCAATATTTTCTTGTTTCCAAAACCAAAATGGAAATAAACAAATTTAGAATTTCATACAAGAAAACAGAAAACGGCTATACAAATCTGAATGTTTTCACCTAGCAGAAAATCTACACATCAATTTCTCCGTTCAATGAAAATCAATAGCGCCTGTCTGAATTGTTGGATGCTTTTCATCGACGTTTATTGAAAATACTAATGGGCAAGAGCAGACAATAAGTCAAACGTGTCAGAAAATCGTTCAGTTTGTAGATTAGTAATTTTGACATTAGAATTGCTATGCATAATGGGGCACATTTCTTAGATAGCAGCAACAATTTCCCGACCTTACCAATTTAAGCAAATGGTCTGTAAAGAGTTATTAGGCTTGCTACTAACATTCGGCATTAATATTTATTGATAACAAAGTTTTCGATACTTTGTAATGAAACAAGATATATTACTACAATTTAAAGCTCTCTAAAGGGTTGCTTATCTATGCATATGATTCCGTATCAATATTTACAGATTAATAAGTAAATTAGACAAACAATATTATGAAAATTATTTTAACCTGATAGTTTTTATACTTTACTGGAATCTTTTCGTTTACAACCGTATTCGTGATTTCGATCATTTACTAATAAAATATATTTTGGAAACTAAATTCAATTTGTCGCCTGAAAATCTAAACCTACAATCTCTACCTTAAGCATTCTACCTCCACTCATGAAAACCTACAATCTCTAACTTAAACAAAACAAAATTTAATCTCTAATACAGCATTTAATTTTGTTAGAAAAAGAGACAAGTAGATTCCATCCAATCATGAAATAAAGATCTCAGTAATCTAATTTTAGTACAGCGGTGTTCACTCCGACCCAAATGAAGATCACAGTAATCTAATTTTAGTACAGCGTTGTTCACTCCGACCCAAATGTATCTTTTCCGAAGATCACAGTAATCTTGTAGAAGATACTGATTTAATGCAATTTCCATGACACCTAAGCACAAAAAACAAGGTTGCAGTAACCTATATTTCATAAAGAGACGCATTGTACTGACGTTCATGGAGAAATTAGTAAGAATCTGAGAGGTATGGGCCTTAACTCATAATGTATGGCAGTGATCTTCGTATGAGAATAAGGGTCCTCACAATTAAATGTATTTCCTCCATGTAGACAGTCTAACTGTTACATTTCCTCCATGTAGATTGTCTAACTGTTACATTTCCTCCATGTAGATAGTCTAACTGTTACATTTCCTTCATGTAGATTGTCTGTTACATTTCCTCCATGTTGATTGTTTGTTACGTTTCCTTCATGTAGATTGTCTAACTGTTACATTTTCCTCCATGTAGATAGTCTTACTGTTACATTTCCTCCATGTAGATAGTCTAACTGCTACATTTCCTCCATGTAGACAGTGTTACGTGTAGGCTCGTACAAAAGTAACAAAAGAAAAGAGTGAAGCCAACAAACTTTGTAAATTTTCACAAAATAATTTATTTCCCTAGAAAACAAGTTAAAAATATGAAATAGGACTTACGGTTTGTGAATATAATCCAAAAATTAATCCTAAAATTGAAAAATATAAGTCCTATCACTAAATAGTTCTAATTGAATCCAGGTTCGAATCTCTATGAAGTTCCAATATGGAAGGCGATGACGTCAGATGAGGTCGTTGTACTGATGGCAACAGTGCCTCGTTGAAACACAATTTATAATGTTCTGTTTAGAATTCCAGAATAAATTTCAACTAAACGTCTTTATCCCAGAATGTTTATAAAGAAAAGCACTTGTTTTTTGTTTTCCAGAGAAAATGAATTATTAAATCCCCAAAAATAGATGAACTTCAGAGCAAACTGGCATCAACAATAAAAAAACCCACCTTGAGTCCATAAAGGTGTATGATATGACTGACTGGGTCTACTAAAAATCGTCTGTCTTAACACACGATATTAGATCACATGGTGGCTCACGTGACGGGCTACGTGATACACTAATTTGAACAGCGCAATTTAAAAAAACGCCATTTATCACGTAGCCTAGAATAAATCTATCTAAAAATCAGATTCTCACGCTGGAAATAAATAAAAAAGAAAGGCTGTTTACAACTTAGCTAACACGTGGGCCCAACATGACCTTGGTAATAGCCAATCGTTTTCACTCAATGTTTACAAAATCTATGTACCAAGGTGCGCTAAAAATAGTGCTTAAGTCATACTTTTGCGTTCTAATCAAGTCAACAGAAGATTGACTTTTTTAAAAATATTAAATCCCTTGAAAATAATCATTACAATAAAATGTAATGAAACAAAAATAAAATAAAAAAGAATTTAAAAGTAACACACAAGTAATTAAATTACATATACGTAACAATAGTCAAACTGTTACATTTCCTCCATGTAGATTGTCTGTTACATTTCCTCTATGTTGTTGTTGTTATAGGGTTTAACGCCATTTTTCAGCACAAGATAGGCTATACATGGCGGCCAGTATTAATGGTGGAGGAAGAACCCTGGAAAATCCCGGAAAGAACCACCGACCCACGAGAAGCTACTGGCAGGCTTTCTCACGTACCCACGCTAGCCGAGCCTGGACTCGAACTCACGCAGACAGAGGTGAGATGGCAGTGATCCGTAACGGTCACCGCTTTAGACCACTCGGCCACTCGGGGCCCCTTTCCTCTATGTAAATTGTCTGTTACATTTCCTCCATGTAGATTGTCTAACTGTTACATTTCCTCCATGTAGATAGCCTAACTGTTACATTTCCTCCATGTAGACAGTCTAACTGATACATGGACAATGTTGAACATTATTGGAGATATCGGAATAGAGCTTAACAGGACCTGAATAAAGTACGGACGAACAGACAACCAATGACTATATTGTCGCTGCATCTTAACGATGTTCTTATAGCATTCTAACCTTGAATTTGTTAACTTATCTTGAAATTTGCACAAACAACAAAAGGTTGATTAGAAAAATAACCAAACATTGCGAAGCAATACTCCATCGGAGGGAAATTTACATAAAAGCATTTTCTGTGTTCAGAAAGTTAGGAAACTTAATAAACACATTTGATTCGACAATTATTGAAAACATTTAGGGGGAAAATACGAATAAAGTAAAAATCTCTCAGATACATATCCAAGTTGAAAAGACGACTCAGACATTGCAGTATGTTTTGGCTGATACCTCGGATAGTACTTGGAGCCGTGATTTTTTTCAAATCGATATAAAATATTTGACTGAAAGTGTTGTTGTTGTTGATGGCTTAACGCCCTTTTTGCACATGATAGGCTATAAACGGCTGCCAGTATATCTGGAAAACATCTGGAAGAAACACCGACCCATTGGAAGCTCCTGGTAAGCTTTCTCAAATATCCACGTTGGCCGGGCCCTAGACTCGAACCCACGCGGACATAAGTGATATGTGAGTGATCTGTAAACTCGAGCGTCTTAGATCATTCTGCCATCCGGGGCCCCTTTGACGGAAGTAAGGTCACCAATAGTCCAATCCGTCGCTGATTCTGTTAAATACTAAAACATACGATCGTTCAAGGTTCAGATTCCACCACACAGTTTCGAATCCAGAGTACAGACATTTCACCTTTGTGATCACATGTTGCTTAACAAAGATTTTAGGAATGATTATGTTGGCGTGAATTAGTTTCATTGAAGTACTCAATATGAACCAAATGCTGTGACTATTTAGGTCGGTATGACTACTACAGGTTTTAATGCAAACCTATTGACTCAGAGCAAGCCGACCAGTTTTAGAAAGCAAAAATGTGTACTATCTGAGAAGAAATATTAAAAAGGTTTAGCGGGTCACATTTCTTCAAATCTCATACAGAGAAATGTGAATTAATGTGCATGAATCTCGATATTTGCAGACGTAAGAAAATTCGTTTTCCAAACGGCGACAAGATAAAAATATAATAAAATAGTTTTGCTCGCCCAGAAGCTGGAATTAAACGAGTATAGAATAAATCTGTCTTTACAAAACTCAGATACAACTGATAGTGAATTTTATTTAGGATTCGTATGCGATGATAAACACTGAACGTCAAGCAACGACATACGTGCCAGACAGTAATTGGTTTTGAAAACCATAGGTTATAACCTCAGCGGTAGTCCATCGAAGATTAAATGGTTGCATCCGGGTTGTACGGTTGTCTTCACTTCAAATACACCTTATACCAACACCTCCATACTTACAGATATAGTATACACCCGTTATAACACCACACGCTATACTCCACCATCGCTTATTGCTAAAAAAATTGTCCAGAACTTATTTCCAAACTATATTATTCCTGAGTCATGCTGACACCATTGCCAACAGCCACCCGCCAACCTAGTATTTGCACATTGTTTACACTAATAGCCCTCGTAACAAACCAATTTATTTCGTCTCTGCCAAACATTAAAATCATCGAGTATTTTGACTGTCTTTGAAACAAGAATTGAATTGAGTGTATTCTTGACATCTTTAGCTTCCGGAATCATACTGAAAAGACGTCTGATACGTGGAAAATCTTTAAATCATCACATATCCCCTGCAAAACCAAAGAATCCTTGATAAGAAGACTCATATCTAATACGACCTTGAACATCAAATTTCAATATTTCGATACATCCACATCTTTCCTTTGAGATCTTCAGCGTCATAGAAAAGAAAACTTTTTCAGTCATGACTATTAAAACTCTATGGTGTTAAAGTAAGTAACAGAAAGAAGCAAAACCAACAATTTTTTTTTTTTTTTAAACTTAACAAATAATTTAATTCTTTAAGATAAAACATTTAAAATTTAAAAGGAATTTACAGTATTATGAATTAAACCAAAATAATCCTAAAAAAGACCTAAACAAGTCCAAACGAATAGTATTCTGAATGAATTCCAAGTCCTCGAAGGTGCTAGTGTGCCAAGACTCTTGATGTATCACAGTGGTATTGCCCATTATCCCTTGGGACAAATTCACAATAATTATATATCAGTCCAAACAATAATATGAGCACTTTGTAAATCCAATGAATAATCCAAACGAATGTTTCCTCTGAAATTATATAAAAATAAAAATTAAACACATCTGCAGACTGATATTGAAACAAGAACATAGGAAATAAGAATCAACTAATTGATAAACTCTCGTCCTTATATACACCCTTACGGATCAATATCGCAATACTTTCCTACTTAATCCATGTCGCAAATTCTTCCTACGTGACTGAAGTCCAAATACTCCACGTCGCAACAGAACCCACCTAACTGAACAATCCAATGGGAAGTCACCCCAAACTTGCAAACAGATTCATCATTACGATCAAGTTGAAAACTTGTCAACACCTATTTATATCTCATATGGGATCTACAGTGATGCACCAAAGTAAAAGACACGATACAGATGTACATAACAATAATGGTAACTTGAAGGACTAAATGCTTGTCTTTTAAATTTGCGGTAGTGAGAACTGGACTTAGGATATCGGCTTAAATTAATGTCTCCTTATGTCCCTGAGACCGATATAATAACACAATATATCGGTTTTATATATTAATAATTATTAATGATTGAATTTAAAAGATTGTTATCTTGTGTGTCTAATTAAATGTTTTTACTCTATGTTCATCATTATTTATTTGTATGATCGTAAATAATTACCTTCCTATTTATCTGTCCCTGTTCCTACTAATCAGTTTGGTCAGAATCCTTGATACAACATTCTCGTTATAATGCTATTTTGTCACTGAGAACTAATGATCATTCGTTGAAATCACATCATATGCTACGGCACATTTGCTCTCGGAGTCGGGCGCCTTTGTTGGTGTTCTTTGGTTTACATCGGAATAGTGTTTCTCTCTATTTTCTGGTTTTGACGTATTCTGCAGTTTGACCGATCGTAATTTGTGTGTATTTCTAATTTAACATGTTCGTAAAAATATGTATTTAATTTTCTACCAAAAAAAACCACTTAAATATACACAGAAATACGCTTTCGATCTTCCCCAGTCAAGCTGATTTCGAAATGTGCAATTTCTGCAAAGTTGCACGTTGTATTTCGTTTCTCCAATTCGTTTGATTTTGTTTCAATGCCAAAAATAATGCACTTTATCAACATCATTTTGTTGTAGAAGGAACATTTCAAATAGCACGATAGCAGGTTATGCGCCGCTACAAGTAAATATAGTGTTCTGCAACTAGAATTTCCGAGTGTATTAATTTATTTTATTTCTTACGCGTATCACAAGTTTCACTAAGCTTCAGAACTCACATATATTACATAATAATCTTTATCATACACTGTAGTAAAAATTCCTGTGTTAATCACATAGAATGTTTTAATTTAAAAAATTCGGACTTCGCAAGAATGATAATTTTTAACGGCATTCTCTATTTCTGTGGGTAATTCGATACGAATCAGATTGGTTTTGTTTGGTACTGTGCGGAACAGCAACACAAGTAGTTTTTTCGTACCGAGGCAACTGGAATAAAGCCGCTTGCCCAAGGAGCCACAAAGATAGCTGATCCAGGCTGATCCGATGGTAGGATTCGAACTCGCACCCTTCCGGTTGTGAATCCGGCATGCTAAACACTGAGTCACTGCAGATCAAAAATTTAATCAACTTTCAGTTTGAAGGCTTTATTTTATGTATTACTTATGTTTCGCTAACTGACGTATAATCAATCGGAAAATATTTGCTTCATTCTTGAATAGATTATAATTAAACGTAATTTTGTCGGTGAACCTAAATCGCCAGTTGCTCACATATTTTGTTCTTTACCGGTCAAATAGGAATAACAATAAACGAGACGAAAAGATTAGTTGCTTTCATGTACGCACTCAGCCTGGCGGAAACTATTACACAGACAGTAAAAGGGACATAACTCTTGCAAAACCAGGTCGAAACGTGTATATACACTAATTGCTTTTCTGCTTTTTTAAAAAAAACAACTTGCATCTTTTCGTAACCAATGGAACTGTGTGTCTCAACTAAACATCACAGAAAAAACCCGAAGTTTCACTCTATTCTGCATCTTTTTTTTCACTCTTTAATTAATCAATTACTTACCTTTTTGAGGAGGTTAGAAGTTTCTGGAAGAGAACATGTTTACAACTTGGTGGAATTTTCCATTAGGATGATCGATTTTCCAAGAACATTATATTGCGATATACGTTTTGTGAAGTATGTATATAAAAGATTTGGTAAGCAATTATTCATTTCCTGATTAATATCAGTCTTTGGGAATATATGATCAAAATTTATAATTGTGTTCAGATATAATTTTAGCCAAGTTATATAAATTATTCACTAGAACTACATAGTGCTCATTGACTTTTTGGACTAAAACACTACTACTTTGGGATTATTGAGAACTTATTCATTGATATTCTGGACTATATCACTGTGGTACATTGGGACATTCAAGACTCTTTGTACATCAGGACATTCACGATTCTTGGAATTCATTCAGAACAATCTATAATTTTGGACTTGTGATAGAACATTTAGGATTATTTTGGGATTTAATTCATAATAAAGTGCCAGTTGAATTTTCGCAATTTATTCTAGAAAAATAACTTATTTGTTGACTTTACTAAACATTTTGGTCTTGCTTCTTTCTCTTACATAAGTTAAGACTTAGTCATAAAGCTATATGATAAAAAATTCAATTAAATTCAAGTTGGTCTGAACTGATCTTAAATTGAGGCATGTCAATACCTATAATAGATCCCATGTAGGAAACAGGGCGTGTGATTTTTGGATTATTCAAGTCAAAATTGGCTAATAGATCTGACTGATCTATATCTTGACCAATATCGGCATTTCCACGATGCCTGAATGATTCTGAGATCATGGAGCAACATCCTAGGGTTAAATTATTCTCTTCAAAGAGCCTGAGAAAAAACTTAGCCGATTGTGGATTTGAGGCACAGAACAATTTTAAATACGACCGAAGGCTTATATTTCTTTCTCTGTAATGTTCTCCTGACCAGCCAGGTTTGAAGGAGTATCCTATCTTAGATGGGATGAATCGCTGCGACCATGGTTGCTTGTACGGGTTGGTCTCTGGGGCATTTCCCTAAGAATGTTGTTCGCTAGATCGACCATATTGTCCCCACTGCAGAGAAGCCATCAGAATCAATTTGCATTTGTGACCACTCATTTTATGAAAATATTTTCAGTAACAGAACTGTCAGTGGAAGGGGATAGTCACTAAATAACTTCTAACTGACTGAATGAACGTGCATCCACCACCCAGGTTTAGGTCGGGGACTCTTGCGATGAAGGTTTGTGATTCCACCTTGTTAGAAGCAGATCTATCATTGAATGTCCCCAAAGTGCAAAAAATCCACTGTAACGTCGACCACATTCATTGTGAAGTGTCTGGTACCTTCTAGACAGTAAATCCGACAGAGCACTGAGTGTACACTGGCAAGGAAAGTCCCACACCAGAATGCATAGGTCCGGAGATTTTGTCCCCCTCCCCCGGTTCAGGAGATAAGCCATCACCGCTGAGCTGTCCATGATGAGGTAATGAGGACACCTTTCGGTCTAACTCATCCTTCCAAAACTTACACGTGTTGAATATGGCCTTCATTTCTAGAAGTTTGATGTGAAAAAGAAAATCTTTTGACCCCTCTTTGCACTGATTGTGATGAAGCTTAGTAACAAGTGCCCCCACCCCCGCCCCCAAGGAACTGGCAACCGTGCAGATCAAAGTGGGAATTTTCCTAATGAATTCTTGCTCTTAACCATCATTTGTTGTGCAATTGATGCAAGAAAGATAACATTTCATCCGAGATTGCGAGTAGAAACTTTAATGGACTCAAATTGGACAGAAGATTTTTTCTGCCCTCACCAAAGATAAACTTATCATGTGTCTTTACAAAATGTATACAAGATATGTTTCAGTTGCTTTTGATGAAGTCGACTGGAAGAAAGCGATTACACAGCTGATGACCTTGGTGAACGCCCTTGGGGTGATGTTGCGACAGAATGGAAGAGCGCAAAATTGATATATAGTTCCTTTGAAATCAGAACCGAAGGAACTTGTATGAGGGCACGTGTACAGGGAGATGAAAATATGCATTAGTTTGGTGTAAACTGACCACAAATTTGTCCCTTTTAACGCAAAGTATGACCGACCTTGCCGTCTCCATTTTAAACCTCAATGTGTATGTACTTCTTGAACCTACCAATACTTCCGTTGGACTTGGGTACTAAGAACAGCTCATAGTAAAATCCTGTAGAGTTCGGCTTTCAAACTATTTTTACTTTTCTGCTTTTCAAGTAGCAACCAGATCTCTTTCTGCAAAACTGATGCCTTTTCCCGGTTGAATAGTATTTCTGTCATGGAAGGGGAAGTTGATAGGGAGATAATTTGATTAAATGAAATCCATGTCCTCTCCAAAACAACTTGGATCGCCCTTTTATTTTCTGGAAATAGGTCTATCCATGTGCAATGAAAATGAAGGGGTCTGCGTCCACCAACAAACTGTCTGCAGGTGGTCTGGTAGTAAGTCAAAGACGGTTGTCTGGAGGTTTGGTGAAGGAGATACTTTGTTCCTATTTGCTTTTTTAAACTGCTTCTGGAATTGAGGAGAATATTGCAACTGAAGTTCGGCTGAGTTTGAAATGGTTGCCTGTGAAACCTTTCACCTCTCATCATTTTGCTTATGATGATCTCTCTTTGACAGTTCAGACTGATTCAGCCTAAAAGGGGGGCAAGTTGGAGAGGCTGCTATTGTGACGCCTGCTTCTGCACGTCCTCTATTATACCACCAAAGAGCAATGGTGTGCCAAACGGTGCAGACACAAGAACCAAGGACTGGTGCATCTTTAGTGCAGATGAACGTATACAGGCATCTCGTTTTACCAGGTCTAGATTCGCTTAAGCCATATGGCCATTAGCCATTGTGAAGTATGTTAACTCTGTTAATAATCTCAGCAATCCTAGCTATGGGCTCCCATGCAGGATCATGACTTGATTTTCGGCCAGTTGAAAATTTGCTAGAGATGCCAACTTGGCGGTGACATGAAAGATATTCTTATACATCTTATAAAATTGCAGGTTGGTCAAATTCACCGCTGCAATAATCTTCGCTAGCCAAGGTTCCGATATGATAACCCTATCTACACCTTGGCGTATCGAGCAGATATTTCTGTGCTTCGGGTCTGTGAATTTCATTGCATGCGGTGGCAAGCCATCGCATCAAATCAATATTAAGTTGTTCAAATTTGAACAATGTTTCTACATGATCGAGACAAGGGGAGCACACAACCTGAATGGACTGATAAATAAGCAATTTTCCACTGCCGGTCCGTGTTTGTACAAATACCTTTCACTCAAATACACCCATAATGGTTTCCCTCTGGTACGTAGTCGTACATTCGATTTTTAACTTAAAACGTATCCTTTTTAAGTCAATTGCCTCCACCATTTCCGGCTGATGTACAATGCACCGCTGTTACACGTTGTTGGTTAGCTGGCATTACATACTAAGGCAACTCATGAAATCCAATAGATGTCGCTAGGACAAAGCACTAAAATATCTTTTTGATGCGCCAAGGTGTAGATAGAGTTATCGTATCGGAACCTTGGCTAGATGCGATGCGATGCAATGTTCGTATGCAAGGACAGTAGCTCAGTGCTATCTATAAATATGCTGACACAGTCACACTTGATTATTAAGCAACGGGTGGTGCGTGGGCAAGAATACAGGAAGGAAGGTAGCGATAGGACAGACAGAAGAGTAATGAAAGGAAAGGCAGAAGTAAATAAAAGAGTGTCAGTCTACATTTCCGTCCCTCCATACTCAGACCAATTCGGATGCCGTAGCTGCAATAAGATAGATGAACATCAACTGACATAGCCCTGAGCATCACTAGGTCTTACTTGTAACTGACTAGTTCAGTAGAATGCGATATTGGAAAGCTCCTGCCTGTGAGATACCAAGTCAGGAGCTTCTACAATTATTGATGATAATTTGTTCCAAGTCCCTGTTGTACATGGAAAGAAGCTGCACTTGAAACAATTTGTAGATGCCAACTTTAACTGAAACTTCTTCCTTCTGTTTGCCCTAGTTTGGCTATATGCTAGGGTAAATTTTTTTGTCTGCAGTTATGTCCACTAGATTATTCACCAACTTGTACAACTAGGTCAGCTGGGTCTTGGTTCGCCTGGATTCAGGTGATTCCCATGGGAGATGATTCAACATTGCACTGATGCTGCTAGTATTACAGCATCTGTCTGTGGTGAATCTCCTCTGAACCCATCTCTTTTATCAGATCTTTATTACATGGGCCCCACACAGCTAAGCAGAACTCACGGCTTGGTCGTACAAGCGAGAAATATGCTGTACATTTTACTTCCTCATTGTTGATTTGGAGGTTGTGGCAAAAGGAAACCAAGGTTGCTGTTTCCTATTTTCGCTATCTTGTTTATGTGCCGTTTTCCAAGAGAGGCCTCTAAAGAAATCCACCCCAAGATGTTGCTATACATCATAAGCATCAAAAAGTATGAACAATACCAGTATGATGAAAATTACACTGGTAGCTGGCATTAAGAAAAGACTGCTGTGGAGTTGTCGTTTCTCGTATTATGTCTATCAGGTGTTGTATTATCAGGTGTTGGATATTTCCCTGATTTTAGAAGACCTAGGCAGCAGATGGAAAGAGGAATGATCATCACTGTTTTCCATGTCGTCCCTTACCTTATAAGGCTAAGTTTGCAAATTGCTGGGGTGGGCATTTGGAAATCAGCAAGACGCGTTTCCATGCCTGCCTTGAAACTACACTCCATTCGCTTCATTGTGGTGTCTGAGTATGCTATGTCCTCCACTGCGGTGGTTGTCCTCCTAAGGCACTGCATCTACATTGGGGTAGAACATATCTGGCAGTGCCAATATCCCTATGTGAGGCCTGGTATCTTCACAATGGGAACACCATAATGAAATTTCTTCTCATGTGTCAAGGCTTTGTGTGCTGGCTGGACAGCCCAATTATTAGCTGGACAGCTGCAATGTGCGATCAAATGGATTAGCTTATCAGATCCCGAATAACTTGCATACCATGGTGTGGTCAGCTGACATGCAGAATGGCTCAGTGAAATGGATTCATGGTCAGTCATAAACCTGCATGACTGGCAAGTTAACTAGGCTGCTTGTTAGTTAGACAGTGGGGAGCCAGAATAGTGGTGAAGTCAACTGAAGTGTATGATGACCCTAAAAATTACATGGTGGGGATGTGTATTTCACACTATGAAGTGTCAACAAAACTATACTGTTTGTTTCCCTTTCTACACTGGTGAGTCTCTTTACACGCAGAAAAACGGAATTCTTCAATTTTCAACTGAAAAGGAATTAAAATTCTTAGCAGTTTTTAACCATAAGAACCGACAGAAACACAATTGCCTAATACTATTGAGTTACTTGTGCATGAAAATCACATTGACAAAGCTGTGGTTACTACTGTATGCAGAAGCAACCGTGAATTAACCATCAATAGGATAATAAAGATTCATGTTTTTCTAGAACTAGATGCCACGTTTTTTAGAGAGTTGTGTTTTTGAAAGAAGGCCACATATAAAATGTACTTGAAAAGTTAAGCATGTAATTAGATTTGTATTAATCAATTTTGTCTTGCTGCAGACTATTTCACATGCGGAACAGTTTTCAGAGCTGCACTGGGATTTGAAACTTCTTTGTAGTTACTATGTTAAGAAAAATAATAAAAATTGAAATTTGAAAAAAATGATGTGAAAAATAACATCACTGGAAAAATAAGCACATCATTTTATGCTCAAACAAAAAAGAGTAGCACCAGATGCCCAGTTTAAACATCCTATATGTTTGAGCACCTTTGGCACTATGGTTAAATTCAATGCATTTTCAAAGTTCCATCTTTGATTAAATTACCTAAGACTGCATATTTTTCTTCTTTGTCATTTGCTAAATTCATGAATGATGGAATATCAACATAGGGATTACTTTTGAGTTAAACAAATTCTGCTATATGCTGTTATTGTCAAACACAGTACTCAAATGCCTGCAACTGTGACCAAGTGTTTGACATTCATCCTACGTGCATGAAAGACTAGTTAAAATATGATTCATATATTTGAATAAAAATCATTTCTGTTGCACCAAACCAGAATTTTACCTTCTAATTGCATGTTTTTTGGTGCCAGGAATACTAAGGCATAATGATCCACTCTTTTTCCACAAGTACATGTAGAAAGAGGTCTGTGTAGCAAGGGGGTGAAACCATTCAGTTCTGTTTACACTTCAATGTATGAGATATGCATGTTCATTATGAATTGGCTATTACGTTCAAACTACAGAGAGTCAGATGTCACTTTTAGCCTTCATGGAAACTGAAATGTGTTTGAAGGTAAGGAAATATAACTTTTGTACAAACCTCACTCATGAAACAGGTGTACAGTCGAGCTCTGAACAAGACCTGCAGTCATATGAATTGTTAGGCACACACAGTGCAAATTTTCTGGCACTCAACCTGGATTTGAGTATACAAAGTTGAAGCTATGCAGATTCATGGGTGTATTTCTATATTTATAAATATACATACAAAATGACCTTCACAATCCAAATCCATTATAATCTTTCTCCACTATCACATCAATGTACTTCGTTTTTTTAGTTTCAGTAGTGAAGTAGCAATTTATATAATTATGCTAGTCAGAATAATTAATGCTAACAAGAATCTTTATGACGAATCTTTGACAAGTCTCTCCCTGTCATCATTTCTTAGCTAATAAAATGCAATCACAAAGACAAACATAAATATCTACAGAATTTTGAGGTGGCAAGCTTCAAGCATTCCAAGATAAAGGGTCTTTATGGACCCCTAGGTCCCCTAATTTATGAGGGTTTTTTTCACTTACAGAGTGCCCTGCCTGTTAATTTATCATTTACACTTAACTTATTACTTGCTTAATATATCCCCATAAATATGAATAATTACATTAAATTCTTTAAATTACTGCATTAATTTCATACTCGTATTTATCACTGATATAAAGCTATTGTGCAATTATTTTTATGTTCTTATTTACTATATAAATTTCTACTGATCTAAACTGAAACAACAGTGCTCACTCATAACTCAATCATGGCTGTTCTTTTAAATTGCTGCAAATTGTAACAAAAAAAAGAAGAAACAGTATTTTTCATTTTTAAACCAATTACCTTTTTTATTTAGAATCATTACTAGAGTGATTATTTCAATATAATCAAATAAGTAGTTTACTGGAGTACTGACACTGGTTTCGTACCATATGAATCTTGTACCTACTTTGGAACATGAGCTCTGTATGATTTACTGCCATTCATGATAGTGATCATAACTGTGAGAGAGATGCTGAGTCATAAGTTATTTTTTTCAAGGTTATACAAAATAAAATTGTAACAATATGTAGCCATTGTCTGACACTATGCATTGCACTGTGTTCTGCCAATTCACTGATGTTTTGTAATCAGTAGATTGCAAACTTTAGGATTTGTGGTATGTTGATGGAGAACACAGTTAAAAATTTGACATGAAACTGCACAAACAGGTTTTTGAGACAGAGAGAGTGAAGGGGAATGAACGTACAGGTCTGACAAACAAAAAACCTTTCCTCATTTAACAATGAATTCAAATCATGTAGGACATCAGCAGGAACAGGAAAAAAAATGCTAAAGTCAGCTTTTTTATTTAACTTTTCAGTACTTCATCCACCCAGCTTGCAATATTTTCAAATAAACTGACATATTTACCAGAAAATCAAACAGTAAATATTAGGAATTTGAAAATAAATTGTCAGTGGAAAAATCCGAATTTTTAAAAATAAAAATCAGTGCTTTTGCATGATCTGTCTGTATATCTGCTATCTGCTAAAGTCACAGTATTCATTGTAAGCTCTCACATGATTAATTTAGCTGTACCATAACAACAATCTTACTGCTATTTTTCATTTCCATCCTAATAAAAATATTCAACTGTACAAGTACACAAATACAAATATTTTCCTTGGCTACAAAACTGCTATAGCAGTGATATCACATTGTAAGGTTTCTGCATTTTTGAGTATGCAAAAGCATCAATTATGTTGGAGTATGCCCAGGTCCAGAGTCAAAACACAGTCGGATCAAGTGTCTCCTACGAACTCCCAGCTTGCATTCTGGACACAACTTGTCCCCCTGGAACAAAAATGCAAGTTTTTATCAATATCTCCACCATATCAGAACCTGCACACATTTCATTTTTTTGTAATCCATGTACCTACTGGTAATCTATGTGACTTGTACCTGATTTTATAAAGTTTTGGTTCATTGTGCATCCAATTTGTCTTACTTCTATTATTTTTGTATGAATTTCTGTCAATATTTTTTCATACTTTTCATCGATAACACCCCAAAAGTCATACAGATCTACTAAAAAAAAATCCAGTTGCACAGGTTCTGTTACTGTGTAATCCATATATGCTGATATAAGGAAAATGAAGTTCTACTGATCATCTGTTATATATGCTTACGACTACTACTATTCATTACTAACAAACGTGATAATATCAATAACTCTCATGTATTTTCTGTTTAAAAAATACATATTCCTATATTATTTAGGCAATATATGTCCTTAAAAATAACAGCTTTTCAAACATTGGAGTACAGTGAAACCCTGCTGTAAAATGAAGGTCAGCGTCTGTACAGTGCCATCACCTCTGAAAAAGCTAAAGACATGACATATTTTCTTCAAAATAAGGGTACTTGAAACCAAACTTGACACAACAAAACTCCAAATATATGGTACAGATTCCCCCAAAATATGCAAATGAGCTAAATCATTCTTAGACTTGTTCAAGGATTTATTCACATAATACGGTTTATTTTTAATGCTACTATAGACCTGAAAACCAAGTGGATTATGTCCAAAATGTGGTTATAAAAGGCTTTTATCGTTTAAATAAAACTGAGATGTCAAGAATTTATTAAACTTGCTAGCTGTTGATGTGGACTATTGTTTAGTTAACTGCAAAACCATGAGTTGTGGATCATGTTAGCTATTTTCATTGCTGCCCATTAATAACAACTTCAGTTATTATACATGATAATTAGATTAATCAAAGTGGTTTCACAATCTAAAGGTCTAACAATCACCTATTCATGAGTACAGTAGACCTTGAGCTAAAACATTAACTAGTTTACATTCTAACTTGATATTTTTCAGTTTTCATCAGCTTTAAGAAATAATGTCCAGAAATTTTATGTACTACCATATTGAAAATTATTATAAATTTTGAAAAATATGCTGTCTGGAAATAATAAGAAAGTGATTATTTACATTAATAACAGTAACTATAATTCACTTCCTTTGTCTAGCCAGTTATGGGATGGAACAAGTTTGGATGCTTGTGGCAAGCTGCTTGTAAGGGAAGTAAAATATAAGAGGAAAATTATAAGAGGGAACAGAGAAAAGAACTGGAGTTTTTTATGGGAAGTAATATTTATGGGAAGTTGGAATGGGAAATTTTTACAACTTACCTCAAAAACTTTTCTCCAGCAGTTCATGCAACAGACATGTTGACATTGGGACTTGAAAGGAACTGAAGCCTCGTTATGGCATAAACAGCATGTATAACCTGCAAAACAAAATAAAACAGCTATATTTTGATTTCTTAATTAAAATTCAACACATCTACATTAAGATCCTAAAATATAAGCCTACCCATCAAATATGATTAAATATAACACACTGTTAAATCACATTTTTCCCAGACAACCAATTTTCATGGGGTACCAATTTTTGAGGATTTTGTGGTTGCTACAAACTAAATATTTAAAAACCCAATGACCTCTGAACTGTCAGTTAGCGGAAGATAATTATGCATGTACCGAAAAAATGGCCGGTGTGGGTGGGTAATAAAGTGGGCACAAAATATGTGCTTTTGATAAATGAAGACAAAACTAGTCTGAATTATGAGACTACCATACTTTAAGATATGTTTCTACACTATATATTTTCTAATGGGATATGACTGATACTGTAATTTTCTAACATGTGACCTATACTCAAATGCATGGATTTTTCGTGTGCATGTACTGTGCTTCATGACTTATGGATTGTATAACACAAAGGTATTACAACTGTAAACTGTCAATATACAAGTGTACTTCAAACTGGTTTTGACTTTTGTCTTCACTGAATCAAAATGCTGACAGTATTACCTCAGGCCTGAGGATGTCAAGATAAATAGATAGTACTATAGAGCAATTATGAACAGTTAGCCCTGATTAAATGGAAGACAGAATTCGATTCCAGCATCTTGCCTTTTGCAGTGGATGGTGTAACATGATTACTCTTGGATGGGTTTTACTCACCAGACTTTGACAATGGCCTAGGATACTTGATGGCAAGAGGATTCTGTGTATTCTTCACCGAGACATCACCACATCCCTCTGCTATACTGTCTGTGTCTCCTAAATTTTGGCATGACTTCTGGAAATCATATACATTTATATTATGCCCACCATGGTTTTTGACATTTTCATCAGTGAGTATGCTCTGTCCACCTCCACAATGAAGTTTGCCAGATGTGGCTCTGGAATTCTGGGATTGTGACTCTGACAGTCTTGAACCAGTCTGACTGACACTGGATGATGTCTGCTGTTTTACCTCTTGTCCTCCTAAGCCACATGCTGTGCCAAACTGATTTGATACTGGTAGCACTTGTTCACCAATCACATCTGTTTTCTCGTTTGCCTTGGTGTTTCTCTGTAAAAAATTTATAATTAATTCTTGTGCTACAAAAAGGTATCTTAATTATGTTTATAATGCCAATCTATGTTTTATGATAGTATACATTTTCACTTATTTAACTAAGATAAGAGGCAGAATTGCAGAATATTTTCAGTATGTAAATCTCTGTAAAATAACAGAACTACATTTTAATACCTGTTTACAAACATTGTAAAAGTACACAGGAAAAGGCTAATGAATACATAAAAGTAGTTCCTTTCTGGTGTTATAAGCAAGTATATACAGTAGTTCATAAGTCAAACTACAAACAACAAAATATCCAGATCTTCCACACCATTAAGCACCTGCAGATCAAGATCTATGTTGTTTGTTGTACTGATTACTCCTAACAAACTGCACAGACCCAATATCAAACTGCATACCAATTTTGGATGAAATGCAGAAGTAATAAAAATGAGTTGTTACCATATATACTTGCTTATAGGACAAGTCCAACTGCAAACTGCACAGACCCAGATCTGCCACTGCATAATGCACCAGCAGATCTGGGTCTGTGCAATTTTTTAGGGGTAATCAGTAGAATAACAACATAGACCCTGATCTGCAGGTGCGTTATGCATTGTTAGATCAGGATTTCTGTTGCTTGCAGTTTGACACAACTTATAAGTAAGTATATATGGTAAGCAGAAAAAGAAGTGGGATGGATGGATGAATGGAAGAATGGACAGATATAAACAGATACTTCCAAAAAATACCCTAAATGGTACATTTATTCTAATTCATTTTCAGCAATGAATAACATGGAAGACAAAAAATATACTTGAAATAAGACCCATCTTTCAACTGAACGATTATTTTTCCATTTTATCAGATGCCCTTCAACAACCTTACAGCTTCACATTGAGAGATCCTACACATATGGAGTCTAAAACGTTTCGTCATGGACACCACATGTGATCTTATGAGTGTGATAATGATAATAGTGAGTAGAATGGAGAACAAGGAACAAATATGAAGTGCATTTTAACACCAGGGGAGGATCCATACTGGTGGGAGAATAACTCTGTAAATAACTGGACATTCTCTACTTTGGAAAACATCAAAGTGATGGGTAGGGAGCAAATAACCATTAAAGGAAAGGTTTGGCAGGCAAATGAAATCATGACAGGGAGAAAACATGTGGATATAAGCTACCAACAACATCCCAAGTTTTGTCACATGAAAAACAAGCTGCTCTTATCATGTGCCATTTGAAATAGTAGCTTGCAATAACTCCAAGATGAACAGGAAGAGCTTGTGAGAAAGACAGCTTCAGGGGAAAGTATAAATTATAGCGATTTATCATAATGACAACAGTACACATGATGGAGCTGTTCTCTCCGTCCAATTAGTACTCTTAATGGAAATTTGTTCTCTCTGTCCAATCATTGCTCTTAATGGAAGGTTTATTATCTCTGTCCAATCAGTACTCTTAAATGGAATAGTTTGTTTCATCTGTCCAATCAGTGCTCTTAAATGTTAGGATTTATTGTTGTGGGAGTACACTCACAATATTGGCAGTCCCAAGGTCTTGTGACTTGTCAGATGCAATTCTTGACTTCTTTAAAGAATCTGCAAAATTGATGCAAAAATTAAATGAATTGATTGCAGATGGCATAAAATTTCATATTTTTGTTACTTTGCAGTGTTGCAACTAAATCTGTGGAAAGAATAAATAAATTACACACATGGGCAATGCAAAATTTCTTATCTAAATATTTAATCCGTTTTTAACCCTGGGAGCATGGGTAACATTTCTGCATGTGTAACATTTCTACTTAAGGATTACAATCTTTAAGATATTCTTTTCCTCTTGTGTATTATTATTATTATTATATTTTGTGTACACACATTATACTGGCATTGTTGAAGTTTTAATACAAGAGTCCCTTGAAGGGACTGATGGTCTACTGACTGAAAAGAAATTCCTGGAATTCAGGACAAATGAATCAACAAATAACAACAAAACCACATGAAGATGAGAATATTCAAGCATAGATAACTTTATGCAACTTTTCCAATTTTTGGCAGTCACAGTGATATCTCTGAGGACCAACCACATACAGTGATAAGTATTTTAGTTAAAACTCCATGCTGGCATGACCATCCCTTCAAGAGGACTAGTCATAACAAGTTTTCTTGATCATCACCATTTTTATGTAGGATCAACCACATATTGTGACAAGTCTTTCTGTGAAATCCCATGTTGATAGGACCATCCGCTCAGAGGTGTAGCAAGATTTTAAGATGGCCACCATGGTGGTTATACTGGATGTCCAATAGACACCATTTTCATTCTGAAGCAAATGGACATCATGAAATGTCTTTTAGTAAAATGTCATGTCAATAAAACCATTAACTTAGGATTAGTAGTAATGAGATTTTCAAGACGACCACCTTGGTGGAAATACTGGACATCGGATTGGTACCATTTTCTTTTAGTACCAACCAGACATCGTAAGTCCTTTGGTGAAAAATCCCATGCCAATAATACCATCTGTTTAGGATGAGTAGTGACAACAAGAATTTCAAGATGGCCATTTTAGATGTTTGACAGTATCATCTTCACCAATTAGATACCAAAAGAAGTCTTTGGCTCCAAACCAGATGCCATATACCTTTACATTCTTCTGGAGAAGCTGAATAGAGAATTTCAACAGGGCTGCCATGGTGGGCATGTCCTGGCTCTCAGGATTCTACTGTTTTCATTTAAAACCAGCTACATCTCATATGAAGTCTTTGAGAGAAAACCCACCATTACTATGACCATCCATACAGGAGGAGAAGTGATATGATTTTCAACATGGCCACTGTGGTGGCCATACTGGATATCCAAGTTGCACCATTTTCATTCAGGACCAAATAAACTTTGGAATGAGTGTGTACAAGATTTCATGGAAATCCTTCATATAGTTTAGGGAAAAAGTGATAAATTGGTGCTAACAGACAAATTACAGAAGGACTGTCCTGCAAAGTCTTTGGTCTTTGACCAGGAGTTAAAAAATGATGTGACAAACCATTTAGGGCTGTGAGACAAAACTGTACAAACCAAATTGTATCAGAAGATACTGAATTGCTCCTGAGCTATGCTGGTTACAGGATCTAATTTAGTGGAGTTAATAACTGATGAAGAAAGGTCAACAACTCTGGTACAACTTAACACGAAAAGAAGAGCCTTTTAAATGCACATCTACATATAATGGATAATTCCCATACAAAACTGTATCCAATTATGTATAAGGGTTGAAAAAGTGTGATCAGACAGTCAAATGAGCAGATGAATGGAAAGAGGAAACTTTTTATTACTATTATAGTGCTACCACATCTCAATCCAGGGCCCAAATTAAACCGAATTATTGTGCCATAATGAATAATATTGTCAACAACAACAGACATCCATAACATCATAATGTATATTCAGCATTTAGTTACAAATAAAACTCTTGGAAAAGTATGTATAATAAAGGAGGGCATGGAGACAAATATTACAATTTATGAAAAACCTTAACTACAAAATTATATAAAACATTTGAGTGCTTGTTGAAGAGTATCTCACAACAACTGATAATATTCTAGACCTGTTTACTCCCTCTTTTCAAGACATGTATAATCCTTCAGGTAAAGAAGTGTAGTATTTCAATAGCTTTTAATTTTCAAAGAAAATCATTTCATTTAACAGATTTATTGCAAGAATTATAATTTCAGCAGACATAAACAAAAATAAGCTGAACCTAGCTGATTTTATTAATGATTCAGTTTTTTTAAAGATCAATATTTAAACAATATGTTCCTCAGAGAATGTCAATCATAGGTGATCTGTAATAAGCTTGTTTTGTGCCAACAACCATCTCATTCAAGTACTGATGATCAGATGGATTTCCAGAACAGGGCTTCAACACAAGCAGAGGCTCCAGTTTAGCTCTGAACTGTTATTTCTTACACATGAGAAAACTCACAGTCTGAATCGCTGTTGAAAACAGTCAAAATGCCAAGCAGGTATTTGCCTTCATCATTTCCTGAATGGAAAACTGCTGACCAGTTTTCATCCATTCCTGGCATCACCACATGCAGATTAAAGATTTTAACTTGCACTTAATAAAGTGCATCACTTGGTTCAAATCATAGGTACCAGTACACCAAATTCTGTACATGCTCTCACTAATCAGCAAAAGTCTCATAAATTTTCATATTCCTTCTTGACCAATCAAGTGTTCATATCCTAACTGACAGACAGTAAGATACCTTCATTGACAGAAAATAAGAAAATCAATTCAGGGGCCAACTGATTTAGTCTCACAATTCTGCACCATATATATTTCTTTGAAATCCACTTCAGGTTATAAAGAGTTGATTGGCATGGATTCATGCTGGAGAACAAAGGGGTATTGGCATTGCCTCTTTCAATACCCAAGCCAGTAAACAGTTAACTAGCCTAAACAAATCCACCAGCAATTCTGAATGGAAGATGCTGAAACACACAACTAAGGTAGATAAGTAAGTTTTAAAATCATACCCTATGATGTAAATTAACATATAAAACCAGGTCATGGACCAGATCTGGTCTGTGGGCCATAATTTGCACATGCCTTCTATAGATCTGAATACTACTTCTGGTTGCTCGGCATCTGCTATGCAGACTCTTACTTATGAAGTCTTTATTTATCGCTATTTGATTTCATGTTTGAGAAAACTAAAAATATGCACATACAAAAACATAACATAAAAACAATGATAGTACACTACGTCCTCAGTAACTCGCGCCCTGATAACTTGCGAACCCGCTTATAACACAGGGTCAGTTGTGGATCCCATTTTTTTTACTAGGAAGTACCAAAAGTTTGACCCCTATTTCTTGAACATGAAGAAAATCGCAATCAAAGTTGGTAACTGAAACTGTCATATATCGCTCATTTTATCATTGAAAATGGTCAATATGACCTGGAAATTTGAATCAACATTATGAAATTATCAACTTTTAATAAAAAGTCATGTATTTTGTTAAAATTTCTTTCCAAACAACATTCTTGGTATACTGTAAATAACAGTATGCAATGAAATTTTGATCAATGAAAATTGTCACTAACGCCTATTTGAGGCAGCACTTTAATAAATAAATACCAATTAAATGAATAAGTTGTTTTTTTCATCAAGTGAAATGTGTGTTTTATTAATATCTTTTAGTTTGGTTTAAGTATAACGATCATAAATACAATGTACCCTGTTGTATTCAAACGTGAAATATCTCAATCTACTGTAACAGCTATGTCCGCGAGCATTTCTGTGAGAACCTAATTAAGTGCTGACGGTGTTTTGATACCTAATTTGTGCTAGTATTTGTTGTATTGTCGCAGTGAATTAAAAGCTGACTTCCTTGTATTGCCATGTTAATTACATCTTTGTATCAAACAAAGGAGATAGACTAACTGAAAAGATAAAAGGCATGCAAACCGAACCTGCATAAGAGCTAGCAGCCCCAGTCTAGTGTCAGGTCAATTCATTTCAAGCGATCAATCGAACACCATTACAATTTTTTGGGTGAACGTAATATAATTTGACTACATTAAATTAGCATACTCATTCACAAATATGATCAACGTTAGGAAGACAACCAAGTGAAATGAGTACTTGATGACATAAAATTCTGTTTCTGGGATACATTTTATTAATGAACAACCAGTTTCAGAGTTTGTAGTTAATTTGTAGTTCCTGAATAGGCACTCTGCAATTTCCTCACGGATGAAAAGTTTCACTATTACTTGCAATGAAATCATGGCATCAATATTTTATTTTAGAACAATAAAAAAAATTGACTTTCAACCATGATGACTTTTCATGAACTAAATGCTCTGTTTTAAAAAAAATAAAATCTTATTTGATTGTGAATTTGAATCAATAACTAGTCTGGTTTCCTGCTTGGTATGCTCCTTGCATTGCATTCCACAAGACTACAGAGCAAAGCAGAGAGCAGGAGGATCAGGAAACCAGATTACTCAACAACAACATAAAGCAGTGATGTAATACACAACATTTTGGCTTACATGTGAAGACTGTTAAAACCAGTCAGAATAATGTTAATGACTCTCAGCGGTTGGATATCTTGAAAAAGATGTATAACTTTGTAGGAAAAAGCACTTTACTGACAATTATTCCCAATGTGACTTTAAAATGAGTATTCAGCCATTAAACAGACCAGTCCCCCACCCATGGTTTCTCGATGTCAAGCGAGGATGGTATCATTTCATATTGTTATGGAGGTCCCTCAATAACTTGCATCCTCACTTATAGTGCTATGTTTTTGGACCCAACTGTGCACGAGTTATTGAGGGAGAGATGTAGCTGAAAACAGTTTACTGACATGACAAATAAACAAAAGCTGGTCACTGCTGTTTGAAGTCTGGCCAAAAAGGGAGATTTTTTTTACATGCATATAAGTCTTGGGACAATGAAAATAAATTATTTCTTCCTTTTCTGAGACCTGTCGTTAAGTATGTCATGTCACTTAGTCAAACCATCTGCCATGAGCACAAGAAACATAAATTTACATGAGGATCAATGTATGAAAATGTCTCCCTCTTTTTGATTGTCTTGGAGGCTGAAATGCATATAAATTATGCCAAAATCCAAAGGTTAAACAGGTCTGGTAGTTATGAGAAAAAACATATAGAGAGCAGTTTTGACCATCAATGGCTTTACCTGTATCTGTTTTGCAGCACTGTTCAGCAAGACGCTTTCTGGACACAGCATCTTCTGGCTTGTAATTACATCCCTCCCCTGTCAGATCTATACACATCTGGTGAAACTGCTGTTTGTGGTATGACCTCACATACCTGAAAAACTCTGACAACAGCAAACACAGAGAACATAAAGACTTTGGGACACAATTCTTTAAAAGATAAAATAACATTTTGACAAGATCAAAATATATAACAGGATAATAATATCAAAAGAACTAAAACCCCAAATCTCAAGTTTCAAAAAACCCCAAATCTCAAGCTTCAAAGATATCACAAGAATGCTAGCTTGATACCTATAGATAATATATCTGCATATTTAAAGACAATCGCTTGTGGGATGATTAAGTATTTAACTTTAAGAGAAATCAACATTTTTTTAATTAAAATATGTTTCTCCACTCAGGCATATTAATATTAGGAAAGAAACTCTACAACTTTATGAATCTGCAATTATGAAAAAACCAAATATTTTGTTTCCAATCCATGGAACATATAGACAAAGGGAAGAAACTCTTACCATTATCTCCCCTGACCACTGATGTTGCTACAGTTGTTTACTAAGTTGAAAACACCATTCTAATTTAGGTGTTTAGAAAACCTACTCCTAAGTACATTTTTTTTACATGCAGTCTTAACTCTATTACAAAGCCATTATGACATGGATCAAGTAAAGTCTCCTAACAGTAATTCTTATCAGCCAAATGTGTTGATGAAGTAGTAAAAACAGACAATCTAAAGTTTTAAAATCATCATTTTTAATTCCAGTGGGATAAAGTACTTACACATTATCATGGTCAATACTTTCCAATATTCACAATCAAGAATGTATATACTGTGTCAAGAATGAGAAAGAATAAACACAAAGTAGAATTTTCCTGTGCTGGTGCAACGATGGTTTAAAAAAGATATTAACTGTATTCAATATTTTTCAACAAAATATAAAATGTGCTTACTGCGAAGCAAATGGTAGTTTTGTGGGTCATCAGTGAATAGATCGGCAAGTACTCCAACAACCTTCAATAAGTCTTCCACCTTTTTATATTCCAAAAGGGCTTTGGAAAAAACCTTGTATGATTCCACACTGAGTACCTTCTTCACCTAAAAAAAATTGCCCAAGGATGATATTACATTTATTGTCTGATCTACAGTAAATATTGCTTCCAAATTGCCTCCAACAACCCTTACATTGAACTTAATATTATCAAAACACACATTCAATGGAAAGCTATTTTTTCTGTTTTAGTGGTATCTGACACAAAAATCTAACATACTGGCAGCAGAAAAACATATGAATGTGACCTACTTTTTGTGGGTGGGAATATGAATCATCAAAATGAAAACACTCATGAAGTTTTAGGAAAGAACAAGCAGCACAGTTATAAAAATGAAACAAAATGCATAAGCCTAATGCACTAATGGAACATTATAAGTAGGTCACATTTACCTACTTTTACTATTGGTCAGAGGCACTTATCAAGATGAATACATTCATCAAGTAAAAAATTCCAAGTATAAAACCTTAAAAATGTCTATAACAAGAACAATGCCAAAATTGTTTCAGGATACGGAGATCCCTCTATTTGTCAATTCTTCACTGTGACAAACACTACTGGTGACCTTAAATATAAACTGATGAACCTGTGTAAAGTCAAAGGCCAGTCTAATCAATGTGACAAACATTATTGGTGACCTTCAGTATAAACTGATGAACCTGTGTCATGTCAAAGGACAATCCAATCAGTGTGACAAACACTACTGGTGACCTTCAATACAACCTGATGAACCTGTGTCATGTCAAAGGAGTCCAATCAGTGTGACAAACACTATTGGTGACCTTCAATATAAACGAAAGAACATGTGTTAAATCAAATGACAATCCAGTCAATGTGACAAAAACTACTGGTGACCTTCAATATAGCCTGATGAACCTGTGTTAAGCCAAAGGGCAATCCAATTATTGTGACCACTCATATTAAACAGCATTTGGTGAAATGAATTATTTTTAAAAAAAAGAATCACCAAGATACAACCTGTTTTTAAATATGTTGAGACAAAATGGAGGTAGGACTATGCAGAAGAATGATCTAGAACATAAAAACCCAACTTTCATCTTTTGAAATCAAGCTTTTATGCCTTGTGCAAATAAAATCCAATAATTAAAAAGTAATTTCAAAATAATATCACTTTTGTCTGGCATCTAAAATACTCATTTTTCATCAAAGCATTAGTTATAAAGAATACCATGTAAAATACACTCTCTCTCTCTCTCTCTCTCTCTCTCTCTCTCTCTCTCTATATATATATATATCATCTAATGTACATTGCCTGTCCAACATGTACTATATCTAGCACTGTCTAGCATCTGATATACATATACTATACACTGCATACTTAGCATCTACTATACACTGCACGTCTTGCATCTTATCATACACTGCATGCCTAGCATCTTCTATACAGTATATGTTGTGCATCTTAATATGCACTGTATGCCTAGTATCTAGTATGCACAGTCTTGTATCTTACTGTACACTGTATGTCTAGCATCTTACCATACACTGTATGCCTAGCATCCAATATACACTGTATGTCTTACATCTTACTATACACTGTATGCCTATCATCTAATATACGTGTCTTGCATCTTATTATACACTATGTCTATTCATCTTACCATACACTGTATGTCTGTCATCTTGCATACAGAATATGTGTAGCATCTAATATATTGTCTAACATCTAATATACTCTGTATGTATTTCATCTTACTATACACTGTATGTCTTGCATATTACTATAGACTCTTATGTTTAGCATTTTACCATACACTGCATGCCTATCATCTACGTTACATTGCATGTCTTGCATCTTACCATACAAATTATGCCTAGCATCTGATATAAATTGCATATCTTACATCATACTATACACTGTATGTTTAGTAGTTAATACGCTAATTGTCCTGCCTCTTACAATACAGTGTATGTATAGCAACTTATCATACACTGCATTTCTAGCATCTTACTATACCCTCTATGCCAAGCATCTAACATACACTATAAGTCTTGCATCTTACTATACACTGTAGGTCTAGCATCTAATATGCTGTCTAGCAATTAATATACACTGTAGATCTTGCATCTTCCTATACTGTATGTCTTGCATCTTACTATATGTTGTATGTCTTGCATCTTACCATACCCTGTATGTCTAGCATCTAATATACACTATGTCTTACTATACAATGTCTAGCATCTTACCATACACTGTATGCCTAGCATTTAATATACACAACGCACGTCCATCATCTACTATAAACTGCATGCCTAGCATTTTACCATACACAGTATGTCTTGCCATACACTGTATGTTTTGAAAATTCAGCAGAAAACCTGAATATTCAAGAAGCATTTGTAGCCAAACCAATACCATGCTGTTCTTACGTTTTCACACCAGCATAATTTAACATCTGTATACCCAAGTGCTCATTAATCAGAAAACTAAATACAACAGTTCACTGGGACAAGCATCAAACTTGTAATCCAAAGGTTGTTGGCTTGATACCTGTCCAGGTCAGCCCAGGTTGGCTGCCTTGATGTGTCCTTTTGAAAGACACTTTGCTCTAACTTCCTAGACATGACATAGCCAAAATTAAAGTGCTGGACCAACAAATTGACAAACGAAAGTATGGTGTATCCTCCAGGCAGTTTGAAACACTATAAGTAACTACGTATTTAAGTGCATAGAACCTGCAGTACAAGTAATATGATATAAAGGATAAATTTACTCACAACCTCACCTCAGCAATATAATTCTCTGCATTGTTCACCTGAGACTGAACGGCTGTTGAGGACATTACAGTCGTTTTCATCTCACTTGTGCCAGATTCCCTTTTCTGCATAAAGAAAGTGAGAAAGAACTTTTCTGTAACATTTGTTTAGCAGTGACTTGCAAACAGTTACAATCAGTTTTGATCCCTGTTTTATGCTTGTTATTGTTGGTGCTATTTTAATTCATCCAAAGTAAATACAGCTCTTTACTGTTGCAATAATAATACTGTTTAAAGTAAACAAAGCTCAAAATTTACTACCTATATTATATATAAGGCCAGTGTATATGGTGATAACTGGGAAATGACAACTGATTTTCTTGCATGTTCTGCTTCCATTATAAACTGTGTGCTTTGCTTTATAAAACTGATTACTTTTAAATCTAATTGTTGATTTTACAATACCTGGTAAGGCAATATAACAAATACTAATGCTTCTCAATAGTGCATGCTACAAAATGTCCCAAAATATCAGAGGTGATTTGTAATTAAACAATTAAATGACCAGTCATTTGTCACATTTTTTTACTATGCAATACCTTGATTACAATCTTCTTTTTGACTACTGGTCTCCTTAACTCTGCATTACAGTTAGGCTTGAATGAAGGAATCTGAAAAATAATGTAGCTGCAATGTTACAAAATTACATTGAAAAAAAACCCCACATTAAATTAATTAGTTCAGAAAGATTCATTTCTACATGCTTGTTTGCATAATCATATAAACAAACATAGAAACAATATGGTCAGCTTCTCATCCATGATGAACCATACCCATCTTCAAGCAACAAATATATTTACCTATATAATCAGTCTACCTGAGAATTATTTAATCCTTTCAAAACTTTCAATATTTATCAATTATTGTTAAAATAACTTTTCCAGTCATGAATATTTTTAATTATTACCAAGCTTCCACATGTATATATGAATAAACATACTTCTGTCAACAACATCAACAACAACAGTAATAATAATAATAATAGTAATAATAATAATAATAATAATAATAATAATTAGTAGTAGTAGCAGAAGTAGTAGTAGTATTGCTACTACTATAATGTCTATTATTATTATTATTATTATTATTATTATGTGTACATTATATTTTTGAAATTAAGTCAAGACCCTGACATTTTAAATATTAATTATATATGAATTTTAAAAAAAACTGTAAACACTTTTCTTCACAAAGCATTTTTCAAAATTATTATGTAATTAAAAAAATAAAAAAATAAAAAATATACTAAAAGAGATTACAAAAATCTCAACAACTTACAGGTTAAAGATTATGAGAATTTTGTCATTGTGGTTTCATATTCCTGTATTTTAATTGCAGCCATTATAAAGGTAGGTATCTTTTATGGTGTAGACAGTAAGTACTTAGTTTGTTTTTACCTACACTGCAGTCCATGTAACACTACTGTAGCATACCTATGTGCATTAGGTTACTCTGTCTCCTAAAAACTGTATAGCTTTTAACATTTATCACTATATTACAACATCATAATGCATGCTGCCTTATGACAGGTGTACAAAAATACATTTCCTGTCAGTGGTAATTTAAGTATTCTATTTCACTTTACACTAGATAAACCTTATAGGTAATGCAAATGAGAGTGTAACCAATAATTACAAAGCTGACCTGTATTAAATCTTAGAGTAATTTTCAGTAACCACTGTAAACATTAATTAACACAAAGAAAATTCTTCTTCTAATATTCAGACTAAAATGACCTTGACAACAAAATGTAAAAAGTCCAGATTGATATGACCATCTACATGGATGTGGAGTAGTAATAACCAAATTTTCAAATGGCTGCTGTGGTGGCAATAGTGGATATCAGACTGGCACCATTTTCATTTAGGACCAACTAGACATAGGGATGAATGTCAAGTTTCATGGAAATCCTCCAAGTAGTTCTGGCAGAGTAGAAGTGACAAACTTGTGCTAACAGATAAAGAAATATTGGAAGACAGATGACAGATGATGGACAATAGGCCATCCCATAAGCCCTTTTGGACTATGACCAGTAGAGCTAAAAACAATTAAAAAAGAATATTCTTATCTGTATCAAAGTAAAGGTACTATAATAAGTTGATAAAAACTGGAGATTCATGTTGTTTTGTATAATTGTTTTAAAATGCAATGTCCTTAAAATCTTTCTGGGTGAATATCATAAGCTTTGAATGCATAGTCAACAAACTTATTTCTACTTCCAGCTACATTGGTCAGAATAAGCCTTCTGAGTAAACCAGGATATATATAGCATTGAAGAATCTATCTGGTCATGAACTAAACACAAATACTAAACACATATTATCAAAGCATAAAATGTTGGTCTCAGTGATCTTCTTTGGTTGTAAAGGTGTAGTACTAACAGACATGAATCCAGTTATGAAGTTTCATGCTTGAAACGATGACATCCAATAAATCAACTTTAAAAACACAAAATTTCAACAAAGTCATAATAGCATGAAATATAGATCAAAGAGACTTCATTTTTGCAATAATGGTGTAGAACTTGTCAAGTTGGTTGTGATGAGACTGAAGTATTCCTAAAGATGCATTCTCCTCACAAAGTTGTACAATTCCATTTGTAACAGTATGTATGCAGTGTACAATAGACATGATTAAGCAAAAATTCACAACTCATGTACATGTACAAAGTTGGCCCCCTTACCTGAGGGGTAGGTGCTACGAAACCCACTCCAACCTGTTACCCAGGACCAAGGAACAAAGAATAGTTGAGAGGTAGTAAGGATCCATTCAAAAGCCAATACTAATGGAGATGGGGGGTGAGTGTATTACAATAGCTTTTTTCTGCTCTGTAAAGGTGAGGTAAAAGCCACTTTATAAATCACCTCAAGATCTTTCTTGCCTACAACCACAGTTTACTGGAGCAATTGCCTTGCTTACAAATGTGTCAGAAATGATCCATGAAACACAACAACCTTAAAATTGTTGATGCAACCATGGTTACTGTTGGTACTGCTAGAAAATGATAAATATGTCTGGCTACCAGTTATTGTTGGCATGATTGAAACTTGATAAAATAAAAGTTAAATATGTAATAAAATCTACTCAATAAGAAAAAAAGGTATCAATTAACAACACTGAAAATGTCAATTTCACATAAGCTTAAAATTATTGTCATTTCCCTTTTGATTTGCAAGCAGTCTCTTGAACTGGTCCAAGCGATGTTGAAATCTGTAAAATCAGTCACATGTAACTGACCATATGGAAAATGAGTGTAATGATACACTATCTAATCAGACAATGATCAAAATGATTTGCTACCATGCTACCGAAGACTTAGAAGGAAAATACGTCTGGATATAAAACATTTTGTTTCACACAGACTATTGTATTGAAATCCTATGAACTCTCTGGCTACATTTAGTCATGCCATTTTGTAATGTGGGTGCATCCAGTGTACAGAAGATATCTTGGAATGAAATGAAATAAACTTTTTAAAAAATGCAACATTTAATCATAACATCTTCTAAATGTTAAAATGCTTCAAAAAAGTTTCTTAAATAGTGACTGAAAAAAGTAAAATAATAGAAGAAAAAAAAAAGAAAAATGAACTCAAAAGAAGCTCTCATACAGAAATTATTGTGATAATTGTAGAGAAGAAATTCAACAAAAGAGATGTAAGAGTTGCATCCCCTTACCCAATTACTTACATACTACCCTTACTTGTATCTTCTGACACCTTAATTATATCAATGAACATTTTTTTAAGCAGCTTAAGTTTGGGATTGTCATGGCTGTTAACTTAATTCTTGATCGTAAAGTTTGGACAAACTAAGTAAGAACAGTTGGTTTACATTATGAAACAGAATTATAATTTGATTTAATGATATGCCAAAAACTCAAAAAATGAAAACTATGATGTATGTTGCCTGTAAAAGTCTGTTAAGTTGCTGTTTTATGATTATCAACCATAGCTACATATATATCTTGTAACTGTTAAGTATATTTAATTTATATTATCTGCTGGCTTCTCTTAATGATTATATGTTATGTATATTGATAATTTGTAACTGACCTTAGTCTAAAATCAAATTCACTGTGTACCTGACTAGGGACATTGATTTTGTAAACAATGTCATAGCTGATATTTCTCTGTGAGTATAGATTATTTACTAGGATCATTATCAATGGAGGCAAACATGTTTCTCTAAATACTAGTCTAGGATATTGGAGTTATTACATGGAAAAAAACTGGTGTCTGATGTTTGCCATGTTCTTTGTTATAATTTTAGTAACAGACCTTATCATGCTGACAACTTAGAATGTTCTAGAAATTAACATTTGACCCTCATCCTGATTCTATTTGTTGTCCTAGCTTTTTATATAATGGTATTTACTTAAGAAATTACTCATTCTTGCTTTAACATCTTGAAGCAGAATCACTGTTAGTCAGTTATGTTCAGATTTTCATTTGGGTGTAATTATTTATTCAAATTATTATTCACTGGAAATAAAAAGTGCTCATTAATAACATTCTTGGATTTGAACATTAATTTGAATTATAGTGAATTAATAATACTGTGGTACATCAAAAGATTCTTAGCACATTGCCAAAATCCTGGCTACATTAGCATATTCAAGATTACAGGCACATCAACATTTTATGATACCACTGGAATTCAGTTTGAAATTTATACATTTGGTATTGAATAAAACTGTCAGGATTATTTAGGATTATAATAATAATAATAATAATAATAATAATAATAATAATAATAATAATACTTTATTTATAGAGGGTTACTCATCAGTCAATGACTATTCTCCCTTGATGCCCTCTAACTGTGAATTGTGATTTAATTCACAATAGTGTAATTTTTTGAAAATTTCCACTTTGTATTCATGGGACATAAATTATTTGTTGAATTTTATCAAACTTGGTGGTTTTTCCTCTTTCTGTTACTTTGTATAAGACAATACAGTCGTAACATAAAAAAATTTCTAAAAATTATAATCTCTCATGTTTTATGTCATATATACCATAATTATTCTAAAATTTAGACACTGCTTATAACTAGTACCCTCCAAATCAAAAGTAGTTTATTTGTATCTTACATAGGTTCTCCCAACTTTGACAATTCTGAGTATAAATTGTGAAAAGTTTGAGTAAATTTTTGTCTACAAATGTAATTATTTTATTCTGCCGAGTCCTTACAATACAAACAAGGTAAACACAGGGTCATGGAGAAGACACCTTATAACAGTTCTGAGGATCACCACTGATGGTATTTGCCTCATAGTATATGTTATGTTTTAGAGGAGTGATGGTACTGAATATAACTTCAAACCTGCTTGTCAGATTTCAGAAAAGAGGCAGCTGCACGCAACCTGTATAAAATTCTGGGAAATGAAAATATGGGAAAACCTGTATAAAATTCTGGGAAATGAAAAATTCTGGGAAATGAAAATATGGGAAAACCTGTATAAAATTCTGGGAAATGAAAATATGGGAAAAGATGAATAAAATTCTGGGAAATGAAAATATGGGAAAACCTGTATAAAATTCTGGGAAATGAAAATATGGGAAAAGCTGAATAAAATTCTGGGAAATGAAAATATGGGAAAAGCTGTATAAAATTCTGGGAAATGAAAATATGGGAAAAGCTGTATAAAATTCTGGGAAATGAAAATGTGGGAAAAGCTGAATAAAATTCTGGGAAATGAAAATATGGGAAAAGCACACCAAACATCAGGACAATATGCTGGCTTCCAAGGCCGCGTATAATGTTGCACAGAGTAATTTCAAAAGGGTATAATGATGCTGACAGTGGTCCATGCATATTCCCAGGCCTTGATTAGTTATGTTTCCCCCAAGATCACATATTTTCTCAGGCACTGTTTGTTTGTGCTTACCATGAGATCACACATATTCCCAGGTCTTGTTTAGTTGTGTACCTTTGACATCAAACATATTTTCCCAGACAATGTTTAGTAGTGTTTCCCTTGAAATCTCACTCATTCTCAGGCCTTGTTTCATTATGTTTCCCTTAAGATTACACAAAGTCACAGCTTTGTTTAGTTGTGCTTCTCTTGAGATCACACATATTCCCAGGCCTTATTTAACTGTGCTTTCTTTGAGATTACACATTTTCTCAGCCTTGTTTAGCAGTGTTTCCTTTAAGATCACACATATTCCAGGCCTTGTTTACTTGTGCTTCCTTTGAGTTCACTCATATACCAAGGCCTTGATTGTACTGTTTCCCTTGACATCAAACATATTCTCAGGCTTTGTTTAGCTGTACTTCCCTTGTGATCATATATATTTCAAGGCCTTGTTTACTTGTGCTTCCTTGGAGCTCACTCATATACCAAGGCCTTGATTAGTACTGTTTCCCTTAACATCACACATATTCAAAGCCTTGTTTAGCAGTACTGTAATCTTATATATTTCAAGACCTTGTTTAGCTGTACGGTGATCATATATATTTCAAGGCCTTGTTTAGCTGTACTGTGATCATATATATTTCAAGGCCTTGATTAATGTGCTTCCCTTACGATCACACACATATTCCCATGTATTGCTTAATTGTGCTTCCCATGCTGTGCAAGATTATCCATTTATTGCACAATAGTCATTAACATCCAAGATATTAAACTGGTTTCAACAATGAGTTGATATTGACGTCATGCAAATCAAAAGATAAATACAAAGTCTGACAAACAAACAGAAAATATTAAACTTTCAATATCATAAAGTGATACCATTTTAATCTTCTAAACTTACCTGGCTCTCACAAAGTCTCTCTGAGGTCTGCTGCTGGAAAAAAAAGGTCAAATGTAATTTGTTTCTAAATTAAAACCAACACAAATACAGTGACCATCTGCATATAACAATAACTTGTATATAAAAGTCAAATAAATCCCAATGACACATAAATCTGTACATTTCAACTGAGGAGTCCTCAGGTGGCTGAGTGGTCTAAAGTTCTCACCTTTACTGATCACTGCCATCTCACCTCTGAACATGTGAGTATTGGGCTCAGACCAATATGAGTATGTGAGAAAGCTTGCCATTAGCTTTCTGTGGGTTGGTGGTTCTTACAGGGGTTCTCCCAGGTTCTTCCTCCACCAGTTATACTGGCTGTCATGTATAGCCTATCACAGGGGACATAATAATTTCAAGTTTAATGGGAGCTGGATCATCATCACAGCATGATATGCTCTGCAAAACCTTAAACTCACACCTCAACCTGCTGTCTACATCTGCCATTGCCAATGTCAACGTCAGGTACACTGCATAAGCTACCATGTACTTTGAATCAGTGAGCAAACATTTTGATTTAAGTGTTCATTTCATCTGGCAACAGTTAAGTCTAAATTAGTCCTGAAATTCTTTACTAATATTTACTCTGATTTCAGTGACATTTAGAAACTGTGAATTTGATATAAAAAAAGTGCTCAAAACTAGGCCTAAAATTAAACAAGTGGGAAGGTTATGACTTCAACTGTAATCTATAGAATCAAACTTTAATCACTTCCTTGCTTAGCTAAACAGATTTACAACAACTTTAAATATGTTTTGTAAATTCAAAATCTGATAATAGGTAAAAAGAAAAAAACTTAAAAACAGTTACAATATTGACTGCTTCTAAATAACATATTAAAAGGGGTGGGTGTGGGGATGGGTCGTGCAAAATCTACTATAATTTAAGCCTTGACTGCAAGTGGGTTGCCATTTACCTATTTAACCACATGCAACACATATCCTTTTGTAAATAATGAATAATTCCAATTCTTGACAATTTGCACTTTGAATTGATGTTAGAAGCAATTAGCCATTTCTTTTAAAGATAAAGGCAAAAATTACCCCACCATGATGCTAAAGTGGAATCAAAAAATGTACCTCATTACTAGATAGGGCATCAAAGAGGGATTTTGGTTTGGTACTGGTGACTGAGAACCCTTCATACTGAAGTTTCAAACTGCTGATCATCATCTCATCTGAAAATAAATCCCACAGATGATGCACATACAAAAAAGACCAGTTGTGAAGAGTACATTGTAGAAATGGATTTTGGATTATTCATCATCTGAATACAGTTAAGTTCATTAACCCAATGCAAGCCTTCTAATTTAATCACTGAAATGGGTAAAATTTTTAAATCACTTGGCTCAGATTCCAAAAATATGTTTTCAAGTTTATACCTTAAATCAGGACATTCTAATTATTAATGAAGAAAGTGCATAAAGGATGCATACCATATATACTTGCTTATAAGCTGAGTCAAACTGCAAACAACAAAAATCCTGATCAGCCATAGCATAAAGTGCCTGTAAATTAGGGTCTATGTTGTTTGTTCTACTTATTACTCCTAAAAAGCTGCACAGACCCAGATCTGCCTGCACATTATGCAATGGCTGATCTGGGTCTGTGCAGTTTGCAGTTGGACAAGACTTATAAGCGAATATTGGTGTATATGACACAATGACAGGGGAACCAGTAGAAAGCTACAAGCTTGTATGTCTCCTCAGATTAATGTATTGCAAAAGAAATAAGAGTACATGTCAGTATTGATTTACAGACAAAAGTTCATATTAGGAGAAAACATTTGTGAGTAGGTGAACTAGCTCTGTTGATAAATTAAGAAATTTGATTGAAGGAAGTTGGATTGTAAAAACATACAGTAACTGACTTCGAATATTCAAGGTAGTGCATACAAATAATGTTTGTGTGTTAGAATATAAATCTGATGTTTTGATAGCTTGAATGTGGGACTCAAGTATCATCAATCAAAACTCTTCAACATCAAACAGAAAAGTTAAAACATTTAATTAGTAATTACTGGTCAAAACTGCATCATGTGACACTGAAAACTAGAAGTTATTAGTTCATAACAACAGAAAGAAACCTTTATTAATGTCTTCATGTGCCAATCTTGTGTGCCTTGACAATAATTTTAAACAATGGTTCAAACAGTTTTCTGTTATTTATTCTTTGAGATTTGTTTTCATTTTTTAAACTTTTGCAATTTTAAGAACTGAACATGTTTGACAGAATTTATGAAATCTTATACACTACACACCAAGTCATATACACATCCTTGGCATTGCTATGGCTGTTCATGCCATGTGTATTTTCAATCTTCATTACTTCATTAAACATATAAAATATGAAATTCAAGGCTTAACTATGTAATCTTTAATTTACAGAACATTAGCAACATGAAATTTTACGAAATTTAGAACTGAACAAAAATATAATTTTAAGATGATAAAAATTTTGGTTTTCCTTGTTCTTTGAAGAAACTTGCAATAATACTCTCCGTCTAGTTAAAAAAAAAGTCGAGTACTATTACTGTCTTACTTTTCTTTCGTTACTAATTATTACCAAAGATGTTACATCTCATTTAATGCCACCTAAATAATGTTAACATCAGTTGTCACCGTATTCCAGGAAAATATGAAATTTCTTAGTAAAGTATGTTTCCCAGAAATTACTAACTTGAACATGGTAACATGAGGAAATTACTCTCTGCTATCTCTGATTTCAATTCTTACAGAAAGACAAAAAAAAAAGTCTTTCCCTCTACCGCATACAGATAAGGGAAACAACTCTTACATATTAACTCCCCTTATTGCAACTAGGTGGCAACTGGATGTAACTAATTTATGCTTGTGCAAAACCTATAACAGGAATCTTGCATTTGCAGGGAAGACTGGGCGGGATTGATAGTAATGTGATCAGGCAAGTTTCCTTTCTCTGTCAAATACATTACACTATCATATCAGCATTAGGAGAATTATTATCATATGCAGTGCATGCTCAGCCATTTAAAAACGTCATCATCAGCAAGGTGCAGAGCCTGCAGTCCACCGGGGAACTTTGTCAGTGGACAGTTGTTCACAATGTGTGACATGGTCTGAAGAGTTCCAGAGCAACAGAAAGAGTGAGTGACCTGGCCCCATCAGACAAGGTTGACTGCACCATGTCCTGTCCAAAAGTGGTTCAGTGTGGTCCTCAGATGACGTGGAAGGTTGAAGCTAGGACAGACAGATGGCTCAGCTATGAGGGAGTGGTTTAGTCAATTAAATGAAAGACGAAGATTTGTATATCTCATAGTTCACTTCAAATATTTTTTTCATAAAATCTACAAGTATTGTTAGTTTCCATCACAAGATCAATGACTGGTGACTACTGATGACATTCACTGTGATTATTAAATTTCACACTTAACAGGCTCTCAATATGTTTCTGGTCTAGATGTCACCTTAGATCACATTATATTTAGTGAAGAAAGGAGAATGTACTCTATCAGTAATACTGAAATTTGGAAATAACAAAACAATCACATTCAGCCTGTGAAGAAGTTCCAACTTCACTTTTCCTGTGATCTGGTTTATAAGGCTACTGACTGCTCTCCAAAACACCTCCAAGGCATGTTCACCAGAGGAGGAAGTGACTTAGTTGGTCTTCAAATGTATTCCAGAGTCTCATATTTCTTAGCTGGTGGTGGGGGGAGGGGTCGCATTGAGAGAAAGTACATGCTTGGAATTTTGACATAAACTGAACAAAAAAATGTGAATTTCCCTTACATATTCCTCTAAAAATATTTTCAACAACACATTAACAATTAAACAATATAAAAACTCCAAATATTAGCTCATGTGTTTCTGCTGAAATTCTGAGTTAGTCTGTCCTTTTTATCTCACTGCACCAAAGATTGGCCAATTTTTATTGAAAGACTCAAAAACCATCATGGACCAACCTGGATCCCTTTATTACTTATAACTGTAACACCCCATAAAACATTCTGTAGATTACAACAATAAAACAATCAATTAACAGCTTGTTGTGTACACATGTTAACCTTCTTTAGCCATTACTCAGCCTCAGCAGACTAGTTCCCACTGGTTTCAGTAATGTGAGAACAGAATGGGTTAAAATTCCATTTTTGAAGTTTAAAAACAAAAAATAATTGAATTTTTCAAAAGTGGCAGGTTCAACTATAAAACAACAGCTTTTACAACAGTATTTTTGTGCCAATAGTATGACATGTATTCTGGTTTAAAAGAAGTCTGCCACTTGTTTTCAAAAACAGAAAAAGTATGGAATAGAAACCCTGAGGTTTTCAGACTACCTCCACTGCCTGCTTGATGAGTAAAAGCTCTACCTCCTTTGGTAAACCATCTGCCTTCATGGGATTACTTGGGGTCTCCATCATGAAGGGGGATGATGAAGGGAGCGGGGGCTAGATGAACGAGATCTAGACTTAGACTGTTGGTTGGAAATAGGTCGATCCAAGACTGGTGGAACAAAAGGAGTCTGGTGCCCATTGATGGTTGGCAGGAGGTGTGGGGGAGGAGAAACCTTCTGACCAAAAAGTTTGGACATATGACTGCCTACAACTCACATGGCCATGACAGTGTTGTCATTGCTGCTTGGAATTATCCTGTGATCTTTCTCTCGATGATCATCCCTTCTTTGGTATGTCCCTTGATGGGGTTGTGCAGAGATAGACTTTTATGTGCAGCCCTACTGAATAATTTTGCAATGCGGCAAACTAACTCTGAGGCATAGTCACTTCTAGCCATCTCAGCTATATTAAAGATCACCAGAGATGTCCGGTTGAGTAAGACGAAGTCAACACAATGTTCCCTGACCAACTTCAATGTGGCATTAACCCATTAGCGATGGAATATAATTCCAGTTGTATATTACCTTTTTGTACGAGATATGATTCCAGTTGTGTGTCCACTACATCTACCACTTCATGGATGTCTGCATTTAATTGTATAATACATCATTTTTTTTACATGTACTCTTTTAAAAAGAATGAAATGTAGGTAGAAGGTATCATGCAGTGATGGCACAATTTTTAAAAGCAAAAAAAAACAACAACCAACCAAAACTGGCAAAAATCTATCATTAAAAAATTTAACACAAAGAGATTAAAATGGTGGTCTGATTGAAGTGGCCACTGATGACGCTGATGTGCTTGCTGAATTAGTTGAAATTATAGATAATTTTTGTGAAAAATTAACATTTTAGCAGTGGGTATTGTTATCTCTGCTTCATCAAAATGAACAGAGTTGATGATTACTTGTTATATGAAAATCTGATTTAAAACAACATGGTATACAGCAGTGATGTGGATGCTGATTTTCATGAAAATAAAGGCAATTTTGTGGCAGAAAGTGATAGTTTTAGGCAGTGGGGATAGTGATCTTGGCTACATTGAAATGAACTGAACAGATAACAAATCAATTGGTATTTTTGACTCATATATTGGCAATGATGAAGATATTGTTTACAAACTAACTGACATTTTGAGAACTTCAGTGCTCATAAAATTCACTCATACACCAAGGCTGGATGTGTGCATAAAATTGCAATTTTACTGCACTCCTGGAAATAGAAGTAAAAAAACCTAACAAAACTCTGATATTTTGACATTAGAATTTATAATGGAATGAACATACTGAAACAAACCCCCCCTCCAGCTCTGCTGACCTTCCAGTAAGAATCTCTTCTGCTTGCTCCCCAATTCTCATGTGAGTAAATTTAACAAAATTATAATAACCTCGGACATTCCCTACATTTCATACATTTATATACAGGAGGTAAAATGAATATTGCAGACAGAAAAATTGCATCAAAAGTAACTTAAAAAAAGGTAACGTTTTTCTAAGTTTACTCTATCTTCAAATGGAAAATTGAATGCTTTTTGAAATGGTATATAACTTTGAAAAATAAAACTTGTCCCATATAGCCAGATTGACCAATGTCACTGCATTCTCTCAAGCTGATACACCAATGACTGAACAAATTTTCAGTTCTACATAATTGCCTGTTTGGCTGAGCTTCTGTATGAAAAGGGTTAAACACTTGTATATCCTCTTTATAACTGAATGGAGTAGACATGTTGATGGCAGTAATATCTTTGTCAAGGCTAGGTACATCTGAATGATAAACATAGGTATGTGATCATTACTAGCGTCGTACAATGACTCACTGAAAGGAAGGCACTCAAACTAATGGAGTAAGGAATTTTATATGAAAGACACCTAGTAATTATTGCACTCTTTGACAATTGTTGCAAATCCTGCAGCACAAATGTCTGTAATCATCATCAATGTCAAATGAGGTCATGACCTTACATCTGGCTAGTGGCCCCCCTCCACTCCCACTGACTAGGGGACTGTCCTCCTCCTGTAGGCTCTCTATAGCATTCCCTATGGCTGAATCACCAAAATATGAAAAATGATTCTACCCATCAGATCTGCTAGCATGGCCAGCTGAGTCAAGTCCAGCATAGAACTTGGTCCAACTGGGCAATGCTGGTCTAGTGTACGGAGTTGGGCTGGAATGGATGGATCCAACTGCAATGCTGGTTCACCATGTACTGGCATCATGGATATGGTTGGTCCAGTTGGCCAGGGAGGTTTGCTGGGTGTAAGAACTTGTTGCTGTATAAACTGTCAAGTGACATGCAAGTCTGAAATGACTGATTCATGATTGCCAAAACCACACACTGATTACCCAGACAGGTGGAGTGGTTGGTTGGCAACCAGGTAGGCATACAGAAAATGATATAAAGCTTGCGGGCAAGGCCAGCTAGCAAAATCAGAAAGTGATTCCACATGCCCGGCATCAACATTTGTAAGTTCATGCATGGGATGGGATAGGGACTGATGCCCAGTGGGCTGTCAGATAGGGTTACAGATTGTCCTACTTTTTTCTAAGTCATTCTTCAACATTATAGATGATTTGCATATGATATGAAATTCTAATATAATCTGAGTGAAATCACTTGGCATTGCTTCAACTGGATATAAAATGATCATTGCCATAGGAGCTGTTATCGGTATCTTTGTCAGTGGTGGAGTGATGGGGGTGGCATCCTGACATCCCTCATAACTCTGAATTTGGATGAATAGTTAATACTTTGTGTTCAGATGATTTAGAGTATGACCTTTTCTCATGGCCCTTTAACTGGCTTTTCATGAAATCTGGACCAAACATCTGCTCAATACACAGGTATGAGGAAAAACAAATATACAAATTATTCAAATAGGCAAACTTGCATTACCCTGACAATTAAAGAGGAGCCCAATAAACTGAAATTCAACAACACAATACAAATACACTGGTGCAAACTTGATCATTACTGATCAATACCACACAGATAATAATGCCTGGTAAAAAATTGCATAAATAGGAATAAGTATACTACTGAAAAAATATATTATGGATGGTCAAAATTAAACAATAGTTTTAAATAAATTATTTGAAGGCACTGTACAATGTTGCAAGCAAAAGTTTAAACTGGTTATACCCAAGATAAAGGGAACTACTTGCAGAAGGGGAGTTAATCTGTTGGGGTTATTTCCCTTTATTTATACATGGTTAATAAATAGCAAGACTTTTATTTGGTCTTTTGGAGAGGGCTGGATTCAGAAGTAGTATGGAGCAATTTGTTGATGTTAATGTGACTGGGTAATGTATTTCATGGAGAAATGGATAAACAAACAACAGATAAATGAGCTGATGCCAAAAGTGGAGGATGTTTAAATCAAACTGAAAACAAATATTAATCATCTTTCATATAGAGCAACACCACTAGCCCATCTCTCTCATCTTATTACATCCAATATGACCATTTAGACACTATGCTCTGCTCATTAAAAAATACTTTTTAAATAGCAAAAACATGTTTCTTTGCTAAATTAATACAATTTTATGCATAGTTTTAATTCGATAGTATTTGAATAGAGCAATGGGATGTAAATGGTACTTAGAACTTCAGGCACCTTTAAACTGTTCTTTTCCTTCTGAAAATTAAAATATGAACTGTTCTCTGTTCTTTTATCAACAAAAATCTCCATTTTTTTGCATATTTTTCATGCCAATACAAAAAAGGCAGTACCCAGCTAGCAGATGTCTATGGAAGATATATATCTACTGAACTGAGCTTTAGAAATGAAAGCTACTGGATGCTAAATTCTTTATTGCTCTTTATTTTCTTTGTCATCAAAATGGACTGCAGGGTGATCATAAGATTCTGTACATCTAGTTAAAAATTTTGTAAACAAATTTAGCATTGCATGCACTAGCTAACTGATTTACTTAATTCTTGGATACACTGTAACTTTCTTCTCATTTTTTTGTAGCCTAAAGCTGCTTTTCTTTTAGAATAGTAATTATCATTTTTTATTTATTCATTTCAGTTTATTTTCAAAGATCATGGGGATGTTGCTTCAAAACTAATCTCACATATATTATACCATGTCTTTGAAGCATCAGACTGGGTACATGTTGGGCAACCGTGCTAGCCCTCTCCAGGTTTTTGGGTTCACCTCTGTGGCTTAATGTAGGCATGAAATAAGCCCCTGTACATCCAGCTGTGTTGGCTTTTCTTTTCTTCAACTTTGGTGCTGGCATCTGGAAGTTGAAATACAACTAAAAATGTGTCAATATGCCATGGATGCCCCTGCCAGTATGATGCATTCAAACAGCAAAGTTGTAAATCAAGCTGAGGCTAAAACTCCATAAAATTCCACCAACCCCTAACACCCAAGAAAAAAATCAGACTTAAACTAGGTCTTATAAAACCACTAAGTCCTTAAAATGTTACTGAGGGCTGTTCCAGTAAAACATATACCCCCCAGGGGGAAGTCACTTTCAAATTCAACCAACCCACAACAGAAGCAATTTTAAAAAATTAAGATCCACTGTCAGATACGTTTTAATAGAAAAACACTGCCCCCTGCAGAAGCATTTTTTTTTAAACATAATTTCTGGCTATGGGTTAGTGGGTGGTAGAAGCGATTTTAATATTGAGTTGGGGACAGAAGCGATTTAAATGACAGCTGGCTGGAGGTAATCTACTGAATTCTTATAGATCATATAATCTACTGCATATTTTTATTTGTATTCATTCATTATAATCAATCTTTTGTCCTTTTGTTTATTTGTCTGTCAGCCATGTATGTCTCTGATACTGTGAAATCACAAATTTTCTTGGTGGCTTATTATTTGTAGATGTCATTGATCAGTCCCTTAATATCTACTAATTTAATGTCCATGAATATAGATTTTATATTAGAGATTTCTATTCTAATACAGAAATTATGAATTTGTATCCTTACTAAACTGTGAGTTTACTAAAGTGATCACTATGTTTTGCTATTTTTCTTTGTTCTCAGGCATGCTGCTTTTGATTAGAATAATAGTCAAATCTTGTATTGCTTTAAATGTGTGGTCAGATGCTATGATTCCCTTGTTATTATTTTCTTCAATAAATGTTTTGGTAAACTTATAATACATGATTTGTCAGAAAAAATCATTAATGCCTGTGAAAGCGATATTGCATTAATTCTGCCTACTTTTACACTATATCATTTCTTGTAAGAACACATATTTCAGCTACCGACGTCTTATTTTTATGCCTTGTTGCAAGACTAATATAAAGTTTTTAAAAAAAGAAATATAGCAAGTCAAACATTTCTATATCATAAATTAGATTTTAAAAAATGGATGAAAGTCAAGGAATCATTTTTTCCCAGAGTACTCATAAAATCAATGTCATTGCAGTTAACTGTATTGTCAGCATCATCATCATCATCACTGATGGCCTAGCAGTAACATTCTGCACTTTAAATCCAATTGTCACAGGTTCTATCTCCCACTTCTAGTCTTTCATACGAGACTTATACTTATGGTCTGATGGGCTTTCATGGCAGAGTATAAGATGCTTGTCTTGTGATATAGATCTGAGGGGCTTCCATGGCAGAGTGGTACAAGATGCTTGTCATGTGATTACTTGCCTCCAATGTGTAAATGAGAATGTTGCCAGTTACTTGTGGAAGGTCAGTGGTTCTACATAAGTAGTGTTTGGTGTCTCAAAAGTACTTGGATTTTCTTCAACAGTAAAACTGGCTGCCATATATAGATTCTCTTCATCTGAAAATGGTGTAAAGACCATAATGATCTACCAAAACCGGAGATCTCATGTCTAAATGACTTTGGCTGTTGGAGACAAACATCAAATCAACAGAGGCTCCTTGTGCCCTAGTGTACTAAGAATCTTGCTTTTACAGATCACTTGCACATCTCACAGAGTGAGTTTTTGTCACAGATCAACCAATTTGGGTTGGTGGTCTTTTGGGGTTCTTCCTCCACCTAATATACTATTAAACCCCCGCCCCAAAAAAAACAAACCAAACCAAACTAAATCAACCAACTAATCAACTGTGGCAACAGCAGCAAAGGTACTAGTCCATCATTTTTGCCACAGCTGTATGAGTTTATAAATTTTGACTCCAGTAATTTTTGTAGACATCTGAATATTGTCAGTTATGCCTTTCTGACCGTTACCTAAAAGTCATCATCAGTTGGTACAGATGGATTTTTCATGGTGAGCATATGAGATGGAGAAGTCTTGAGCAATCCTGCATCACACGCTGCTGAAAAGTTTACATTTTAGCTCACTTAAAGTTTCTCTAACAATATCCATTGTTCCAACCAGAACTGTTATAACTTATTCAAACTATAATCACCGATATCTGGAGATGTGCATCTGTAATAAATATTTGTAACAAAGTATGAGAATGCATCAGCATTTTTCAATGATCCATTTGAACTGAGCAACAACCAGAATCAACAAACCAGGAAATGAGATGATTCACATCTCTCAGGCAGAAGTACAGTGTATAATCATAATCTGCCAAAAGATTTTTCAATCTTTAAATTTGCCAAATTCTTTTCCAACCATACTGATTCAGTGGACATAATCACCAGAATGGACAGAAACAGACCAGAACAGATATAACCAGAAGGTTAAAATCAATTTGAGTAGCTAAATTCACCTGGTTTAGTAAACTGTACATCCTTTATTGTCTTCCCTTTGATGTAATTTCTTACTGAAGCTGAGAAAATAATGTTGCACACATAAAAAAAGAGGCACACTTCTACTCATTATTGTTGTTATTATACTTCTCCATTCCAGCCTGTTCTTATGATCTTGTCCCCCCACATACTGTTTGTCATGTTTATGATATGTATCTAAATTTGTCACTTACTTTTCCTACTACTATACTAATTTTTGTGAATATGCATATCAATGTGAAATGCAATGGGGAGACTAAATCCAAGATAGAAAACCTCTACATTTCTGGATGTATTCTGCTTGGATTCCGTGTTTCTGCACAAAAATCAAGAGTTCAAGACTTGCTGTACTCATTCAGTTCCCACTGTAAACCTGTGCAAACACCATGATATTTAAATTCAATAACTTTAAATTTCCAGTGCTCATGACCAAATTTGCATCAGTATAGACACATCTATGACGACAGCTTTTGTGAAAAGAAAACCATAACAGCTGCACCATTTTCTGGATCTACACAAATTTGAAATGTGTGCTTTCGATACTACACCAAAGAGTCAGGTGCTGATTTCAGTAATGAGTCTTCCAAACTCAGGTCTGTAAAGAGACGGAAATTATGTTAATAAATCAATGTCCCTGACTTTTTTCAGTGACAAGCTCTCAAAAGATTCTTTTTACAAAAATCTTAGTTTCATTATCAACCAATCAGGGACAGTCAAACCATGTATACTCTATTTTATCTTCACTGATTTATAGTATGGTTCTCATTCTTTCATATCTGTAGTAATGTGAGTCCTTCAACAACTCTCAACGGTTGTATGCCTTTTTTGACCATGCTGACTTGACACACTGTAAGATAATGTTCAAGTAACAGAAATACCATGGGATAACCAGACCAATAAAATCAAATAAAATGGTCAAGTTATCTCCCCTGCAGGGATGCTGCCAGGATTTCAGGATTTAATCTAAGTTTTGTGTGTGTGAGATCTCCAATGAGGAAGTAGTGGCTGGAAGAACAGCCACTCTTAAATATCTCCCTAACACTTAAATATCTGTCACTCTTTCTTACTGTTCCACCCTGTTAAGGCTCTACTGAAATCAAAATACTCAAAGAGATGTCATCTCTAGTTGTATAGCGATTATTACTGTGATGTCATTGGGCATGGTCACGTGGTTGTGGTGGGGTCTTGGTTGGGATGGCAGAAAGACCATTGGCTTACTCCATATTTGACAGCTAATTACGATGTTGTCAAAAGAATTAAACTTTTTCTAACAATTCAGTTGGACTCGGATTATATACTTGATTCATAGTCAATGAACAGGTTCTAAAACTGATGTGTTTATTTTGGAGCCATGTCCCTCCAACACATTCAAGATGTGAATATACCAAAGGTGAAATTAGAACAGTTGCATCCTAAATTACTATCATGGCAACTTTAAATGTTATTTAATGTGAGACTTTAATGCCAGAACTCAAAGCTTCAGTGATTTTTGGGTTAAAAAATTAATTTCTTCTCAAACAACTCAATTTGGTACAGATTACTTTGTTTTTTAATGATACTGAGAATTCTTGATGTGTAAAAATTGCACAAGAAATGAACATCAGATCAGGAATTTAATACCACTTGGGAAAAACTGATAGGAATATGCAGAAATAATGATAGTATTATTTAAATGGAATATGTGGTTACAATACGAGTACTGAGACTATAACTTTGCAAAATACATCTCGTACAAGTATTCTGTTGTTTCTAACAACACTCTGTAATATAGTAATAATTTTTGCACACATGAAGTTGACCCACTTTTTACTTTAGTCCCTTGCTAATTAATAGTTTTGGATTTTACAACAAAACTAAGCACATTTTACCTTTTGACGATAATACATGATCGTATTTAGATTGTGAGAAAATAGAAGTTACAATTATATTAAAAGTATTGGTAACAGTAAAACTAAAGGAGATGGTAAAAAACAATCAGGATGAACAGATTAGTAGTGTAGTAAAGAATCCATATAACAGAATGACATCAAGTATTTTTCATAAATTTCAACGTTAGTTAATGACACTGCTTCAAAATGTTGTGTACTAGATAATAGTAATCTAATTTGTAATACAAATACCAAATGATCGCTTGGAACTAAGTGCCAAAAGGTCTGCAGAAATATCAACATCCTCAAAATATACATAGGAATAACCAAACACAAACAGGGCAAATTTTATCCATCTTGCTTTGAGTTTACACATTTCAGTCAGTTTCTTATGTTTAATGTCGTTCAATTTTTGCACATTGAGAGCATGTACTTCATTTGGTAATACATCTACATGATATGAAAGTTAGTCTCGTTATTCTTTTGTTGCCATAGTGGTTCTGCCAACTAGAGATCTACACACACTTAATTAAGTTGTATGGGGATTCTCTGATGTTCCCTATGAGCATTAATCCGTTGATTGTTTCTGAATTTAATACGATCCTCCTCCTCTATATACGAATATTATTCTCTTCTGAGAACTCCCTTTCATTGCCTGCTGTCTGAAATGCACATGCATAACTAGCTTGAACAAGTTACTGTTCTTTATGGTTGTGCAATTTTCAACATCTCACAGGTATGGCCCCATGGGTCTTCTCTCTTTGATATCTCTTTTCCAAAAAGAAACGTTTTCACTAACATGAACTCTGCCAAAGATTCACTTCCTTGAATCAGTGCTTTGCTGCCTCTTATGCCAGATTTTTTTCTCTTCCATAATGCTGTATTAGGGTTTTAAGTCCAACATTCCCATAGTCTGCTTGTTCAGACATTGGTATCTTGAATAAATATAACTGGCATCCTGTCCATCCAACACATACAAAGGACTCACACTCAACATCAATTTGGGCTCAAAATCACACACTGGTATTTCCAGTGACATTTTTCCAATGTCCAACAGATTGATATACATGAAATTCATTGTCATCATAGCAATCACCAGCCAGTATTTGCTGCCTGAAAACGTCGTCTGACGACAAACCCTGTCGTGATTCAGCCATTTTGGTTTCCTGTGTGGCCCTTATTTGAAACACGCATTTGTAAAACTTCCATGATGAAAGTAAGGTTAAAACTCCCATAAAATGCTTGTTCCAGGGCCCAACGAACCAAACAAATTTAGTTTAACAGCCAATCATGTTGAACCGAAGTACCCAGCTATTTTAATGTTTGCCTTCCTGAATCTGGATGTCGCTTCAAACACTGCGATACTGCTACTGGCAGCGTGAATTACGTCGCGAAATGCACTTTTAAAGTTAAAAGTTGAATAAAAATTGCATACTGCGCAAAGCACGTTTTATATCCGCGATGTTGATGTAATTTGCGGAACACGTATCACTGTTTTAAGAGTACGTGAATTCGTACAAATTAGGTGCACTCACGTGCACTGGCATCATTTTCTGACCCAATGTTTTATTCACGTTAGGCTGCTAGGAGGGGGCTAGATGCAATTTTAAATATATATTCGGTTTTTTTTCTGACAACCCCACCAGTGATTTCTCATTTTGTTAACACAACCCACAACAGAAGTGATTTTCCTAATCAACCTTCCACTGTCAGAATCAAAATAGTTTAAACACAACCTCCTACAGAAGTTTTTTTGAAGTGCCATCCCTGGGGGGGATATATGTTTTACTGGAACAGCCCTGAGCGGAAAAAATCTGACTGGCAAAGTTAAAAGTCAAAAAAGGAGTCATAACTTCATCCAATTTGCCATGGAACAAAGAAAATTAAATTAGACCTTGATGTTCTTGATGTAAGCCCCATATTAAATCTAATTTTAATGTTTTCTATTTATTACATTTCCTTCAAAAGTCCTTTTGTGGAAAGGAAACTGATGAGCGAATATTTAAATAAAGGAGGGAAATTAACTCCTTAAAAATTTGCAAGATAATGCTGAACATTGAACAGGACCAAAGTCATCATAATGTAAAGTCATATACCACATCTGATTTCAATCCTTCATGTGCCTCAAAGTTAGCAAGTGAAAATGACTAAATTCTAAGCCAAATAGGGGCCATAACTCCCTCAACTGTTTGTGGAAAATGGTCAAAAATTGACTTGATCAAGGTATTCTGAATTCAATAGTATCACATTCGACTTCAATCCATCAAGTCCCTCAAAAGTTCCTGAGTGGAAATGAAATCTGTGATGGATATGATGTGACTTGATGGGACATGATGGAATAGACAGACAAAGATAACACTAAAAGCCCCTCCCATAAATTGGTGGAGGCTTAACAAATATTGATGTTACTTATACTAACTTTCATTTTGAGTCTACAGTATTAAAATAAATCAAAAGAAAGACTGAAAGGCAGCAAGTTTTGCAAAACTGAAAATATTATTTATTTCCCTAAAGAAAAAGTCAAAGAATTAAATATAACTTACTGTATGGTAAATGAAATCCTAAAGTTCTAAATGTTCCATCAATTCATCAAGTAATCCAAATGAGTTTCAAAAGTATTCCAAATGATGGTCAGTAATGTACTGATGTATCAACAGTTGAATGTTGGAAATCAAACTCCTCCAAAGCCTCATCAACATAAAGTTGTGTGCCAAATTTGGACAAAATCCAGTGATCCTTTGTAAAGTTAACTTGTGGAAACCACATAGGATGCGGTTGTATTCAGGGGCCATAACTACTCTAAGTAATGTCTTGGAAGGCTGAAGATCAAACTTGTCTCATCAATAAGAAGACTGCAAATCAAACTAATTTATTAAGCAAACTGGTTGAAATCCAAGACAGCAAATCAAATTAATTTATTAACCAAACTGGTTGAAATCCAAGACTGCAAAACCAAACTAATTCATTAACACAACTGGTTGAAATCCATGACTGCAAACCAAACTAATTTATCAAGCAATCTGGTTGAAATCCAAGGCTGCAAAACAATCTAATTTATTAAGCTTACTGGTTGAAATCCATTAAGCAAACTGGTTGAAATCCAAGACTGCAAACCAATCTAATTTATTAAGCAAACAAGTTGAAATCCAAGACTTCCCAGTACAGTTCTTTCAAAAACCAAACTGCAGACAAACAGTCAAATGTGATTACTTGAGTGACTGTCTGACCTTGTCAAACAAAGCTGTAATCATACAACTCTCTCCCCAACATTCCATAACTAACTTATAAAAATTGAATGCTTCCCTTGGTGTCACATAATTGATATCCATGTCTTGCAATGCTTGTACTGGTGAGACAAAAACTGCAGCAGACATCCATTTCTATGAAGTTATGATAACATGTGAAAAATAATAAGAAATAAACTCTCTGTTGTTACCATTTTTTCAGCATTTTTGAAGAAAACTTGAGCATCGCGGATGGCATTGCCAAATGTTTCATGCTGCTTGACATGTGGCCGAACCCAGACAGGTAGCTGGCTCAAGGAATCAGAAGAAGAAAATCTGGAATAAGAAAAGAAATCTTGACAATGACCACTTAAATTAGAATGGTGTACAGCCAAAACCATCCTGCTGGGTCTGGTCTAGGACAATTGATTGCAGGATACAAACTAATTTCTAAAACACTGTACTGGAAAATGACCTGAAAGTGGGTTGTTTTTAATTAATTATTTTGCACCCAAAAAATGAAAATAATCATAGATCCCAAATTTACATTTTCCAGTTCATTTTAAATTCTCCATTATGCCTAGAGTAGAAAAAAAGTACTATCATTTTAGCTTTGTCTTGAGAGAGTTTAATTTATCATCTGTACATGATCACAAACACTGAATCAGGAAAAGATTTTAATCCTGCTGAGGTGTAAAAGGAATTAACAAAAATAACACATATATGAAAGAATTATACACTAGTAAATTATTATAATGATACAGAGATCCATTTTCAATTCACCATCGGCTACTGGTTCATTTTTAAAATACTCTAAAATATCAATTAACACAGAATTTCAATTTATCTTCCACGTTTTGCAGAAAAATTTATAATTTATGCTTAATCAAATTTAACCCCTGAATACAAATGGAAAGAAAGAATATAAATTTCGCATTCTTTTATGATTCAATCTACACTTAATATTTTTATAAACATTGTATATGGGCCAGCTTACAGATCAGTTGATAGATTGACACACAGATGTAACTACATTTTTACAGTCTTAATTTGTAAATTGCTCAGTACAGACTGAAAATTATTAGAACTAATAGGTCAGTGTTTTACCAGCAATCTTATTCATTATTGTGTAACGTATGAGCTAGTGACAGTGCATTGGTAATTTATGACACGCATGGTATCAAATTTTAAAGCTCACTGGCCATACTCTAACATTTTTCTTTATGCATCAGATTTGCATTACATGGTTAAAAGTAGTTACACTCGCACAAAATAATAAAAAATTTATCAAGTGTAAAGAAGAAATAATTTAATTACTCGAAATAGAAGTATATGATCCTGTTACTTCCCCTTAGCTATGATTTCCCACCTATAGAGGATGCCAACCAACTTACATTTATCCCCACAAGACAAAGTACATGCTTCTTGCTGTCAAAAAATAAAACACTATAAATTATGGATAGGGAACAGTTAGATGAAACTATTGAAAACTAATTTACTGTTCAGCCTTATATCAATGTGCGTGCACAATGCACTAGATTGTGTCGCTTTCAAAGCTGTTTCATTGTTTCAATATATTTTCAAAATTCCCGTTAATACAGAAAAAGAGGAATCAATGCTGACTTCTCTATTTTGGCCGACTTTATAAAAAAAAAAAAAAAAATCGGCACACTGAAAAGAATCCAAAGGAACCAAAGTTGGCTTCTTTATATCAACCAACTTCATTTAAAAAAAAAATCAGCACACTTAAAAGAATCTAAAGTCAGTTTCCAGGGCTGGCTTGCTTTGTAATAAAATAACCTTTGTATTTGATATCCTGTCGGAAAGTTTAAGCAATGAGTTTATTGCTCACTGCCAATTGTGTTTTTTATTGCTCACTGCCAGTTGTGTTTATTCATCGCCTGGGCTTCTATTTGTTTGCCATATGTAATCATAATTGATACAAATAAGCATTGATATTTGCAGGGTAAATAGTATACACAGCAGTAACTTGCTTTAATAATACTTTTGTAACCCATAACAGTGAATGTATTTTCAAATAAGGATTTTTATTTGCGAGATATCGTTTTATAGTTAACCTGGATACAATACAATCTTGGTCATTTTGCACCTTATAACATACATTCATGAATGGCAGGTGCCTTCAAGTAATCAGGTGATATTCCCATCTCTTTTGCGATTTTGTTATCTGACATAAGCGATACACACTACAGTAAGAATGCATATGCCAGCTGGCATCCACTACATATATGGAGTTTGTGGATATATTTCTTTCTTTAATAAATTTCGCATGATGAAAAAAAAGTGTTTTGTTGATCTATATTTTAATGTACTGTGCAGCTGGGGGGTGGGGGCCACAAATTCAACACAAAATTTATTTCATTTCTTAAGTCTTGGGACATATATACCTTGATGAAAAAAAGTTTCACCATAAGTTCTGGGACAGGAAAAAAATTATTTTATCGTGTCCTGATATATAAGGTAAATAAGATGTGTGTGTGTGTGTGTGTGTGTGTGTGTGTGTGTGTGTGTGTGTGTGTGTGTGTGTGTGTGTGTGTGTGTGTGTGTGTGTGTGTGATTTTACAGACTTGTATACTTATAAATGATAAACGTCTCAGAATAATAAACCCTTTTGGGTATATGGAGAAGTCGCCCTGTGAGAACTTGCCCCATGGAGAACTCACCCCAAAGTATCTGGAGAAGTTACCCCAGGGTGGTCGGAGAAGTCGTCCCAAATGGTTGGAGGCGTCGCCCCAAAACTTGTAACCCAGTAAACCTATTTAATATTTATAATTTATCTTTTAAATAAATAAATTATTTAAAAGATAGAAATGTGTACCTTAGAACAATACTGTTAGCAACAAAGATCTCACCATGGTAGTTACCACTTTATTTGATCGCATTTTGAATTGTTCAATTACCTAAGTGTCAATGCATTGTTGAATAAATGTTGTAGATTATATGCTGCACCTGTATCCTAATTCTATTTTATTATCTCTGTAATTCCAATGTTATGGTGCAAATGTCATTTGGTAAATTTCAGTTAAGTTCATAGATATATGCAGTGATATCAAATTCGTTGTCAAATTTGCTGAGATCCTACTTTTAATCAGACAAATGGAGCATTTGTTTAAAAATTAATACTGTTGGTATCGGGGGTTTATTTATAGAAGTGTTTAGATTTGATTCAATTACATACAAAAAGCATGAGTCGTCATTGTGTTTAACTCTGATATAAATGTGTTTGTTTTTAACCCATTTTGACAAAATCTATGTAAGTCCTGTTTGCAACTGATTTAAATTCATCAATGTTCAAATAAATGTAATTAATTTTATCAAACGTACTATTAAGGAGTCACAGTCATTTTTGAGGACGTAGAGAGTTCATATTGTCAAATAGATTGTTGAACACCTTTTCCTTGATTGAATATGTTCAGAGCGTATCCTAATACTGAATACGATGGTAACTATTGCTGTTATTTTCAATCACTGCTCATCTCTGACAGTTATATGGCTAAGCTGTTTCGATATTGGAAGCAAAAAGTATTCGTTTTATAATCCTTACTTTATATTGTTGTTGAACTTGGATATTTATCTTGTAAAATTATATCAACATGGGTACTGGAACAATTCTCATTTTTTGACTCTTTTGTCTCCATCTTTGAAAAGTAAGAAATTATCTACCATATGAAACAACATTAAAGACATGTTTACGCTTGGTCATTCAATGTTTCCAACATCAATTTATTATGCACCTTTGATTTTGTATGTAACTGTATTGGATGAATATGCATTTTTCTTTCCACACTTACGTTCAAGACTGTTTTCCCCTAGTTGTATAATAAACCCTTCCTTCCCTTTCTGCATTAATCTTGTTTGTGTAATGTCAATAGTAACAGAAATATATCACTTATAACTGAAAGTCTGTATGGTCATATAAAGTCATTAGATTTCTTAAAACAACACATACCAGAACACCACGAGAAAGATTTTTAAGCAAATGTTACTGTTAACTTTCTTGACTGATTTATCTATTATACTAAACATTATTCATTAATGTGGTATTTACTCTCCAACTTGGACCAGGCTGATTCGGTACAAATTACTGGCTGATTCGGCCCCAATTTCTGGCTGATTCGGCCCAATTTCCAAGCTGATTCGGACCATGTGAAATATTCAGTTTAGTCCAGGATTTAAATGTGACATTTAAATTTATTTTTAAAGATGATTTTCTCATTATGTCCCAAGTACGTCGAGCAGTTCAAATATGCATTTAAGGCAACAAAATCCCATTAGCACGTGTGATAATGGGGTTGTTATATATAATCAATTAATGCAAGACTGTTTATTTTGCATCGGCAATTTAGTAGTAAACACTTGAATGGCTATGTTGAATAGAAGGGATAAATGTATATCATATCCGTTTTTGGCACTTGGAAACTACTGATTGTTTAAGGTGATTGCAGAATAATTTTTTCATTTAAAAAAGCGGATTTTTAAGTCTAATTAAACATTTTTATGGTGTGCATACATAACAAATGCATCTTCTTATGACTATAATAATATCAGAAGTTTGTACAAAATATGTGGCCAGTGACCTTTAATGGTTTTCATTTTCCATTATGGACATGAGCTAAATTTATTTTTATTTTAGAATCAAAATGAAAGATTACTCACATTCAAATATAAAATAATGGGATTTTTATCTTGTAAATTATGTTCCATAAAATACTCTCCATAAACTCTGTTATCTTACTGCAAGACAAATGAACCAGTCATTGAACAGTCATGCAATACATTATTCCCATAATGTCTCCCAGTAAGAAATGACTTTGTTTAGCATGTTTATATGTTGTAAAAACAATGGACTAATCAACTACCATCCTTATCTTTCATTCCTAAATTATGGCAGCAGACGTGCTAAAACAGAGATCTGCATAACTTGAAACTATTACCATTTTCCATACATGTAAATATCAGTGTTAAAAATAACCCCAACAATTTCTTATCCTTTATGTCAATTAATATTTTAATCTGGAAGTATTGTATGCATGGACTTGTAACTGTGATTGATTAACAATGTTGAAATGATAATACTAAAGATTGATTAACACTGCTGAAATGATGATACTAAAGATTAACAATGCTGAAATGATGATACTAAAGACTGATTAACACTGCTGAAATGATGATACTAAAGACTGATTAACACTGCTGAAATGATGATACTAAAGACTGATTAACACTGCTGAAATGATGATACTAAAGACTGATTAACACTGCTGAAATGATGATACTAAAGACTGATTAACACTGCTGATATGATGATACTAAAGATTGATTTACAATGCTGAAATGATGATACTAAAGACTGATTTACAATGCTGAAATGATGATACTAAAGACTGATTAACACTGCTGAAATGATGATACTAAAGATTGATTTACAATGCTGAAATGATGATACTAAAGACTGATTAACACTGCTGAAATGATGATACTAAAGATTAACAATGCTGAAATGATGATACTAAAGATTGATTTACAATGCTGAAATGATGATGCTAAAGATTGATTTACAATGCTGAAATGATGATACTAAAGACTGATTAACACTGCTGAAATGATGATACTAAAGATTGATTTACAATGCTGAAATGATGATACTAAAGATTGATTTACAATGCTGAAATAATGATACTAAAGACTGATTAACACTGCTGAAATGATGATACTAAAGATTGATTTACAATGCTGAAATGATGATGCTAAAGATTGATTTACAATGCTGAAATGATGATACTAAAGATTAACAATGCTGAAATGATGATACTAAAGATTGATTTACAATGCTGAAATGATGATACTAATGATTGATTTACAATGCTGAAATGATGATACTAAAGACTGATTAACACAGTTGAAATGATGATACTAAAGATTAACAATGCTGAAATGATGATACTAAAGATTGATTAACAATGCTGAAATGATGATACTAAAGACTGATCTACAATGCTGAAATGATGATACTAAAGACTGATTAACACAGTTGAAATGATGATACTAAAGCAGCAATCAAGTCTATAATCTTTTTGATATAACTTTCAGCTCATAATCATGAAATAAACCTCATTTATAATAGAAGATTTTTGTAAATGATTGTTTGTGATATTGAAATTTTAACGAAATAAAGCAACTTGTGTCTTCTTTAAGACCACCTTTAAATTATCTACTGCCAAACACTATTATGGTTTAATTTCCAATAAAAAAAAAGTCAGCAGTGTTTTCTGTCAATTTTGGGATAATTACTATAACAGATATATCAAGGACAGCTTTTTTCATGCTTTGTTGAGAATGAGTGAAATGCAAAATATGCATATATTTTTTGAAATGCAAAAATTGTGTATAATTTTTTTGTTGTTGGGCAAGTCCTACTGTAATTACTTTATTTTACCACCCTTATATTTAGAAAATTCACCATATATCTTTTCAAATGGGGGTTGGGTGGAGGAAGAATTTCCCACTCTAAAGAATAAGTTTGGGATTATTTCCTGGTCATAAAGCCGTAAGAAATATGATATAAAAGTCCAAAAACATACATTTATCTTTTGCTGATTTTCATGTGCTTCAGAATCATATGATGCTTTTTGACTGTCATAACTATTACATGCTCTTTAACCATTAAAAATGACTTGTATGGGTATTCCACTGTCTAATCTAGTCATTTGTATCTAAAAATTTGCCACAAAATGGATACAACAGAAACAAAATATTAAACCAGCCTCCATATCTAGTAACATTACTGACTTACAAATGTAAATGATTTCACCAATCACATAATTAAAGTTAATTTGATGCTGCATCATACAGAACGTGATTCTGGGAATATATCCCACTGCCATGAAAATATTTATATTCCAAAACACAGGCTGCTGTGTTGTTTAAGCTTGAGTAAAGAAATGACATCAGCACTCCACAAAGATATGTTGGGTGGGGATGGAAGCGAGGGTGGTGGTTTAAGGGTCGAGTTGTATTTCCCAATACTCCTCTCCCTTGATAACTCACACACAGCAGGGTCCAAAAACACAGCTGCAATGTAAGCAAGAGATCTCTGACAAACCAAGAAAGGAATGGAGATCCGCAAAGGCAGACAAAAGTGTGTTGGGGGTGGGGGTGTACAGATTACATTTTGACTATTTGTTTTACAATCATGTTGAGAATAACTGAATAAAAAGCTTTTTATAATGGAGTTTCATTTTCTTTATAAACTAGACACTTTTGTGATTCACAATGTCCCATAAATGTCATTGTCTAATGTCACCTGGTACAAAACCCAAGAATTCATCCTGGTCATCGTAAGCATCGTCTAACTTGCATTTCTCATCTACTTATCTGTGGTTACTTATGTGGAGACTTAGCTTGTGCTCTGTGGTGCCACTTTGAGCATATGCTCTGTGAAATCTATTAAAAGATATGTCACAAATGAACAGATGTCAATTGTGCAGCATTAGAACAGGGAGTTAAACTCTGTTAGCTGAATATAGGACTCAACTAGGCAATGAACAATAATCAAATTCATGGCTCGATGAAAGGGTTGTCAACTTGAAAACAAAGCAGGAGCTGTCTTCACAAGCTAAAGGATTGTATTTACACATGCGCTAGGAACTGTTGGACTAAGTGGCATTGAACCAGTATCAAATTCACGGCTCAATCAAACTAATGACAACTAGGAAAATAAAACAAGTTCTGCCTTTACAGGCTAAGGGTTTTGATTTGGCAGATAACTTAGGAAATATTACCCTGGAATTAGATCTGGCTTAAAAAAATTGCAAATACATATCAAATTAAAATAATGACTGCATCAAACACAAACTGTTTATACAACAAGACACACCATATAATACAAATACAGGTTGTTCAAACTCACAGGAAAATGAAAGCAATGTATTTACAAGTGACAACCCAGGGTAAACAACAATTAACATGACAAAATGTTATACAACAAAGCAGGTCTGTTTTAATCCACTGTTACAATGCAATAACACTCCCCCAAGTTGTAGATCACAACACAGCTTGAACTTAATTCACAGAAATGCTTAAGAGAACAAATTAACAGTTGATCAGAGGAGAACATAAAATTATACTGATTAAATTAAAACATAATTAAATGATTAAAGTAAAAAATTCACCGAACACGACATCTTTGTGTTTTTCTTAATAGTGTGTCCACTTGTTAGTGTTTACCAGCAATTTTCATTGATATTGATCATTATTTCATCGTATATTGTTCCTTACTTGTATTGCAGTGACAAAATATTTTTCCAGTAAAATATAACAAAATAAGTGATTTCTTATTGTGAATTTCATTATGTTGATTCTAAATTTCCAGGCATTAACTGTTGTTTTCAATGACAAGACAAATTATATATCAAGTGTTTCTTTCACACTAACAATAAAACAAGACAAAACATGAAAATACTTGCTTAAGAAGTTGTTTTTTGATTGATCTCTATTCTATCTTACCACTGCCAAAGGTTGGCCGATTTTTAATCAAAGACCCAAAAGCCATTATTGACCATCTTTATTACTTATAACACCCAAATAAATATGCCACATTTGGCCTTATACTATCCTAACACATAACAATAAGATAATCAATTTATAGCTTGTTGTTTACATGTCAGACATGGCATAATAATTCTTAAGCGAATGAACTCAGCACACGCCACTGCATTGGTAGAACATTTTCAGTCCCCAGTACACCGGTTTTGACTGGTCTCTGTAGATACAGCAAGTAAAAATACCATTTTGTTCAAAGTTTAAAAAAGGTCGTATAATTTTCAAACTTGGCAGATTTCAATCATAACATGATTTGTGCAGTGGACAACCTATAAATTTTTTTTGGTCCTATCGCCAGTAAAATGACATGTTCATGTCATCATATTAAAGTACTGTATTTACCATATATATTGGGACACGATAAAATAATTAATTTTTTTCCTGTCCCAGAACTTATGGTGAAACTTTTTTTTCACCTAGGTCATATGTCCCAAGACTGAAGTAACGAAATAAATTTGTATTGCATTTGTGCTCCCCCCCACCACTGCACGCTGCAATAAAATGGATAAACAAAACGCTTATTTGATAATAAAAAGAAAGAAACTAACCTTGTATTGTTATCATTTTGTTCCTTTTTTCAACACGAGCATTAAAGAATAAAATATATCCACGAAATCCGTATCTGTAGCGTAGGCTTACATACTGTAGTGTGTATCGATTATGTCCGATAACACACGCCACGTTGTTCATTGACATGAACATTCAGAAACAAATTGTGTTTGGTTGTGCTCAAAGGTCTGAATATGTTATCTAACTGAAAACTGGATCCAGCAAAATCGCAATCAAGATGGAAATAATCAACCGATATCTTGAAGACAACTGTCATTTATGCATGACACGGTGTTAGGTGCAAAATAATCAAGACTGACTTATATCCAGGTCTACTGTATGACAGTATCTCGCAAATAAAAATCATTATTTGAAAACACATTCACTTGAGTGTAAGTTTCAATCTTTTCACCAGCATGGGTTACAAAAGTATCATTACTATTTACCTGATTAATTATTACTACTGATGCCAAGCACACAGAAGCCTGAGTGGTGAATAAACACAACTGGCAGCAAGCAGTAAACTCCTTCTTTGAACTTACCGACAGAACATGAAAGACAAAGGTTATTTTTATTACAGAGCAAGCTTTCCTCAGAAGCCAACTTTGGTACCTTTTTTTTTTTTTACGGCATTCAATACAAAGGTTATTTTATTGCAAAGCAAGCTGACATCGGAAGCCGACTGTGGATTCTTTTAAGTGTGCCGATTTAATTTTTTTTTTGAATATACAAAGACAGCCAAGATATGGAAGTAAACTTTGGTTCCTTTTCACCAATATTCACGGGAATTTTGAAAATAAATTGAAACAATGGAACAAATTTTAAAGTGACACAATATAGTGCTTCGTGCACGGACGTCGCTGACCCAGCATCGCTCAGAATATTTGGAGAGAAAAAAAATCATGTGATGAATTCATGAAGGCCAGAAGAGAATCAGATGATTTTGCAAACGAGAGGGAAATAATCAACTGATATATTGAAGACAACTGCCATTCACACATGACACGGTGTTAGGTGCGAAATAATCAAAGACTGAATTATATCCAGGTCTACTGTATGACAGTATCTCGCAAATAAAAATCATTATTTGAAAACACATTCACTTGAGTGCAAGTGACAATCTTTTCAACAGCACGGGTTACAAAAGTATCATTGTATTAATTATAACTATAGATGCCAAGCATATAGATGCTGAGTGGTGAATAAACACAACTGGCAGCGAGCAGTAAACTCCTTCTTTGAACTTACTGACAGGACATCAAAGACAAAGGTTATTTTTTATTACAAAGTAAGCCGAACTCAGAAGCTCACTTTGGATACTCTGAAGTCGGGGTTTTTTTTAAAGGCTATCAATACAAAATTTATTTTATTGCAAAGCAAACTGACCTTGGAAGCCAACTGAATTCTTTTAAGTGTGCTGATTTGATTTTATTTTTTTTCTGACTATACAAAGACAGCCAAGATATAGAAGCAAACTTTGGTTTCTTTTCACCGGTATTCACGGAAATTTTGAAAATAAATTGAAACAATGGAACAATATAGTGCTTCGTGCATGGACATTGATGACCCAGCATTTCCCAATTTCCCAGAAGATATGGAGAAAATAAAATCATGTGATGAATTCGTGAAGGCCAGAAGAGAATCTGATGATTTTGCCGATAATGTGATATGATCATTAACATGGATGAAATTCTAGTGTACTTTGATCGCATTCCTGGATGGACAGATGATAAGATAGGGATCAAAAGTGTAAGAATTAGCAAGACTGGTGTAGATTTGAAAAAATCTGACTTTAGACCTTGCAGTTTCCGCTTCAGATGATGTGTTGCTTCTAACAATTTTTCAAGGTATAAGAAAGCTATAAACAATATTCATGCACCGAAAGAATGGATCATACATGTGCAGGAGAAGGGTTGTGTTGATGAGATGCTGCTGCAGTGGATTAAAGAGTTTTATCTCAAGTACACAGTTTTATATTTTCAAAGTAAAATTTCAGTTGGAGTGCATTTTCTGACATGTAATTTTCCAATGATTTAAAAGGTGTCTCACAACTTAGGGCTAAAAAAAAAACGATATGTCCCAGAACAAAAAAATTACTTTTAAAATTATTTTTTGGTGTCCCAACATATATGGTAAATACAGTACCATTTGATTCAATCTCTTTAACAAGAAAGTCATTTGCAATAGACCTGATTCTGTTTTACCTAGTATCACATAGAAGAATTGCACCATAGTCTTCCTTGTGACGGATGACCCTCCCAATGGCCTGATTCACAGCTCTGGATGCCTGTTGACGATACCATTCCTTCCCTCCTAAACTCTACAATAAATGTACAGAACCTCTCGATCAGAAAGAACTATTTACAATGGTTACAAAGACTAAGCTTAAAATGAAAGAAACTTATTGAAAAGGTCTTATATATTTTCAAATTATCTAAATTCTGCCAAGATAATATCTCATACTATTAAATGCCAACCTTTCTATTGTTTTTCTTTCATCTTTATAGCACAAGGAAGTAATGATTCCTGAAACTTGGCATTTCTCAAATCTCTCAAAGAACACATCTTGAGAGTGCTACTTCCCCAATTCTTCAGTTCTTCAAAGATCAATGAGCCTAAATATATAACATGTTGCAATATCTATTTGCTTCTTTCTGGGTCTTGGATTGTTCAATCGGATATAATTATCTGTCATAGCTAAATTAAAATCTCACACATAATCATATGATTATCAAGTTCTCATCATAGCCATTTAAATCAGCTTTCAATGGTTCATACAAATTAGGCATAAAGAATAAATAATATTTTTAATTTTAATTTGCAATCTAGGGTCCCCGAGTGGCCAAGTGGTCTCACCTCTGCATGGGTTCGAGTCTCAGACTCAGCCAATATGAGTACGTGAGAAAGCTTGCCAGTAGCTTCTCATGGATTGGTGGTTCTTTCCAGGATTTTCCCGGGTTCTTCCTCCACCATTTATACTGGCTGCCATGTATAGCCTATCTTGTGTTGAAAAATGACATTAAACTGTACAACAACAACAACAACAACAATCAATTTGCAATCTAACATAATCTTAATTCCCTTTACATCTTTTGTATTTGCCTTACTTAATTCAACATTATTCCTAACAAGGATTGCTACTCATCTATAATGACTTGAAAAGCTGCTTAAAAGCCCACTTGTATTGCCACTGACTGACTGTATGTGTATATATATATATATATATATATATATATATATATATATATATATATATATATATATATATATATATATATATATAAAATTCTTTTGTGGGAAATGTGTATTGTGACAAAATAAACTGAAAACTGTTTTTGTGTCACAAAATTTAAGATACCTTTCCTCTTACATTTGTCACCTCAATCATGACAATTCATTAATGCAAGAGTATTTCTAACAGTAATTAGATAAGAGATTCAAAGTTACCTCTGTCTGGAAAAATATCTGGGATGAAATGCATGGCAGTCATATTCATAAAACCTTAAGATAACTGCACAAAAAATTTTATGAACAAACTACTGTATTGTTACATTTTACCTTTCACACAGCAATAAAAGAGATGGAAACAAAAGAAAATAGAAATAAAGAAGAAACAGAAAAGCATAAATTATTTTTACCTTCGTCCTGATGTAGGAGGACTTATTAGAAATTCATAGATATAATTTGTTGACTTTTTCTATAAATATTTCCTTAAGTATACACCTAACACTAGCACTAAAGACAAATAAATTGCAAAATAATACAACAAGGCAAAAACTATAAACATGAATGCAGTGTCTGGAGAGTGGAGTTTTCAAAACTATTTTGTTTGTATCTTCGTGAATCTTACTCACCTTAAAGCTTTGTTTCCCTTTCATCTCATCCAGAAATTTCATCTTGAGTGTGACTTTAGGATCCATGAAAGGTGGATATGGAAGTCCGGTGATAATAACAGCCCGACCATTGTTGTCGGAGAAATCAAGTCCCTCACTCACCTAGCAAATAAAAACATGTTAAAGACATGAAACTGGGGGGGTGGGATGATATCAAACAGTAAAGTAGTAAATTTTTAACCAATTACATTTTCCCGAGAATACTTATCTGAAGCTCTGCCATCTCTCAAAACCAGCAGCCCCTGACAGACTATATACATAAACCAAATTGATACAGGAAGATGCTCACATTTGCAAGATGATGTGGGAGGGCTCAATAGTAATGTGATCAGGGTGTATTTTCAGAGAAATATAATTTGCTTACAAATTAACTTTGTGCATTGAATACATTCCTTATCACATTAACATTAGGAGAATAGATAAGAGAAGAAAGGAATGCATAAGCATTTTTAAACTACCATCAGCATCTTTCAAGGAAGAATGGCTGAATTCCCTATATGAAGGATAAACCACTCTCCTAATATGGAGAACCCAATAGTCACATAACATGTGACAACAACACTTAGATAGGGGGAAAATAGTGACTCTTCCTTAATAAGCAAATAAACCAAAGGTGAGCCCAGTTGAAGTGCTAAACCCAAACACATGGGGAGTTTGTGATGACCTCAAAATGGGTCTAATGGTTGCCTGAATTAGAAACACCAAAACCACCAGATTCAATTCTGGTCAATGTGATGCTACATCTCGGAGATATGAACTCATCTCGGAAATGACAACTCACAAAAGGTTGGCTGTGCATGCCAGCAGATCAAAACAGTGCATTCAAATGCAAGACTTGAGATAGCTTTAATCTCATGAGCGGAAATCCCCATAAGGCACATCTGATCCTAAGATAATTCAGAATATGCTGAAAGTATTACATAATTCCAGGACTTGAGGGGTTATATCCTCTTTTCATGCCTTAACAGGAAGTAGAAAATGCTGTCAGTCTCTACAGCTCTTCTCTGTGCATTTCAAGCAATGCTTGAGAACACAGAATGGCTTGTACTGCTGCCCCTCTTGACATGTTAATGGAAGAAACAAAGTGGATGACCAATTTTTGGTTGACCACAGATGGCAACTAGTTTTAGGTCATGAAACCTGGTTGTGTCTTTAGGACCATGGAACCAACTTATCTGAAGATAATTCAGGTCCACCAAAACGCATACTTCACTCAGTCTGCATGCAGTGGTTAGTATTATCTGAAAGTATGCCTTTTAAAACAGCAGGTTCAACAAGGTTCTGACTAACGGCTTGAATTTATCTGAGCTGAGCTAAGTCAAAATCCATGAATGATCACATAGGAAACAAGGTGAGTGATTTTGGTCAATCCAGGTCACAGCTGACCAGCAAGTCTCATTAGTGTTTGTCAAGGTGTATATTCGATCTACCATGATTCCTAAATGTGTTGGAAATCATGGAGCAATATCCTCTGATCATAACAGAAATTAACTTTCCTCCTTGAAAATATAATGAAAAATTTTTTGCCATCTGAGAGACTGAAGAATTCAAAGAGATGATGTTGACTCTGTACCAGTCCCTGGAAAAACCTGCCACTTATCATCTTAAGCCTTCAAAGTGGAGGTCCTTCTTGTTTGTGAGAGTATCTCCACTACTGAAGGCTGAAACTTGTTTCAACATCAGGCTTTCCCAACATAAGCCAGGCATCTACAATCCTGGATGAAACACCCGTGAGTAGGGTTATTTGAGCACATGGATTTCACAGGACTTTCTTGAGAACATCTATCATGAGGTTGAGCAGATTTTTCTCCCAGACTTGTCTGATCTCAGTGGGACTAAAAGAACCACTTTGAAAGTTAGGTCCCTGATTTTCTAAATGACTCTCTGGATCAGAACAGTTGGAAGAAAGACAAGGCCAGAATCCCATTCAAAACACCTGCCAGAGCATCCACAGAACTAATGTGCACAAACTATTATTATCTTTCATCACTGTAACTTGACCTTTCGCCTTTTGACCACAAAATCAATAGGTTTTATGCTTACCCTAAGTGCAAACCATCAAAAATATTTGGTCCAGGTCTGTGATGTAAACTAATGTTATTTTGTAGAAACCATTTTTCTTCTTTCAGTTAAAGTGACCTTGATTGTTTTAACCTTTTGACACCAAATTAACTGCACTCTTCCCTATCACAGTGCAAGTCAGTCATAAAATCTGGAAATTGTAGTCGGTCTAAAACTTGAGTTATTGTGCAAAAATGAAATTGGTCACAGGTTTCTTATTTTGCTGGTTTTAATGGCACTTTTAACATATTATCTACAGCACACTGACCAAATGGGAGCTAAGTGCCTTTTCCAAGGAAACACTGAGGCACTCTCGGTATGGGAAGGCATTGAACCCTTGTCCTTTGGATTATGAGTCTGACACTCTACCAACCTTGTTATCATGGTAACAGACAGACAACATCATAATTTGCCATAATTTATCAAAGATCCACATAATACAAACACAGATTATCCAGGCAGTTGTCTTTCATAACAGGTGGTCTTCCAAATAGTGGCCTTCCATAACAGGTGGTCTTCCAAATAGTGGCCTTCCATAACAGGTGGTCTTCCAAAATAGCAGTCTTGCAGGACAGGTGGTCTTTAAAAACAGTGGCTTTTCATGATATGTATACTTCCAAAATAGTGATTTTTCAAAACTGGTGATCTTCTTAAAAACATGGTCTTTCAGGACAGGTGGTCTTATAAATCAGTGGTGTTTCATGCCTACTGTATTGTTTATGATTTTATGAAGAATGGCAGAAACCTTTCATAGCAAGTACAAAACATAGCATTTTAATGAAGCAGTTACTTGAAACAGTCAACAGAATCCTGACAAAAAGGTAACAGCAAACTTCAGAGCAAATAAATTTGACTAATTTGTTTATTTTAGAACTAAAACTTAAAGGTATAGATTTGACAAAGTAAAAATCAAATTGATACAACAATTTGTGTTGCAAATATTAAAACATAAAGCCCGAGTAAATGGAGCACCAATCAAAACACGGCTATCTAGCATAAAATAAAACAAGAATACCAGTGAATGAGTTAAGAGTGAGAGTAAAATACCAGCAGGTATCTTTCTTGACATATTATGAATTTTAACATGGTGAAAAACCTGGATGGAGTTTGTTAATGTAAAGTGGCAACAACTTACCTTACCCCTACAGACTGCTACAAAAATGGCTCCATTTAGTGTTTCATCATTGATCTTGCTGTAAAAACCATCCATTACCTGAAACATTACATTAAATAAGGACCTTTAATATGAATTATTTTAAAAAATTAATTAGAAGACAATTAAAATATTGCAGACGCACATATATTAAATAGAGGATATTTGCTTGAATGGAATAAATAATAGATTAATTTCATCGAGTGGGTGAAATTTTTCACCCATGAAATTAAATATATCCATAATTCACTTGTACAGTAAAAGCTGTCATGAGCGACCTCTGCTATGCACGGATCGATTTTATTATATAAACGCTCTGTTATGAGCGACCACCTGCTGAACGCGACCAGCGACCACGATGTCTTGGCAAAATATGCATTTCGACACTGCTATGAACGACCGCATCGCAAAAACGAGGATAAACTCCATCGACCTTTATTTAATCCCTGTAAGAACGACCGCTCAAACCGTTCTAAATAAAAACAAAAAAAAAAAAAAAAAAATTTAAAAAATAGGCTGCGTACCGATGTCTGAATATTTTAGCTATGCTTATAGTGTTTTATAGTTTCTGTCATAAACCAGACTAAAGTATATGTGGATTATTTCCTAGTCTGGTTCCCTGCTTCGTGTGCTCCCTGCGTTGTTCTCCGCTATTCGTAAAGGGGTGGGCAACTCTGGGAGCATACCAAGCAGGTAACCAGACTAATTATTCCTGCACTTAGCCTTGCTTCCCAGTCTTAATCTCAGGTCCCAACATCCATGGGAATGACCGTATTGCGAGAACAGACAGACACCACTGACCTACCTATATGTAATCAATTGTTACAACGACCACTTGATTAGTAACGATTGTTCTGATCAAAAACAAGCAAAAAAGGAATATTAAAAAGAAAAAAGGATTGTTGCTACTGGTGATGGATGCTACAGTCCGTAAACCAGGGTAATGTACATGTCATGAATTGCCATTCTGGTGCCAAAGTTGACGTAGTGGTCGCGTAGATTGTCTTTAGAGTTAATCTGTATTGCCGGGGGTGAATAAGGTCATTGTCTATTAAACCAGCAAGAGAGAATCGTTTGTGGGATTCGATTGATAGTGTTTAAGACTTGTGATGTTTGTTGTTTTTCCCCGATGTTAAGTGATTACAGCCCAATCACAAAGCTGTCGTCTAATCAAGTTGGTGCGACCGGGTTACACACTTAGCTTATAGAGTTAATCCTAGTATGTCATCTTTGAATGAAGCCGTTGACTTTTGTCTCTGAGTAATTGGTTCTGTTTCTGGATGAGATAATTGTTTATTTCATGAATTGTTAGATATGCAATGCACATGTATAGATTTTTCATATATTCCAACAACCAGGTCAAAACCGTCTTTACATTCGATATTACAACTGAGCACTAATAATTTTAACACCTAGAACCTTAATGACAATGGACGAATCTCTAACTAAAAAGAGACAAATTTTAAGGCTGGAGAAAATAATTATTGTAACTGAAAGAAGTGAAAAAGAGCAGACCACTCGCAAAAAAGTGGTTTAAACATCAGTAAAACAAATTTAGTTTGTTATAAAGAAAAAGAAGTAATTCAGAAACGATTTCATATGCTAAAATATGTGATCTTCAAATGTAAATGTGATTTCATGTTTAATAACATAGGTATATCTTTATTGCTATATTATTTTGTTTTTAGATGAATGCACACAATATTTTAGCAAGAAATATTAATAAAGAATAGAAAAAATGTACCGTGATTGTGGTTATTTTTCTTGAAATTGTTCTGAAACTGGATCTTGGAAACTGGTCTTTTTGTACAAGCCTGCTATCAGAGACCACCTGTCTTGAGAGACCGCTTTTTGTTGGCAGAAGGGGCGGTCTCTCATAACAGGTTTTACTGTAGCAAGCAAATTTTTTTATTTTATGCTCAAACATACTGGCTAACAAGATGTACTGTATAACTGATTGAAGTAGCAGATTTCTTACTGGATCCCATGCAATGTCAGCAGTTTGCCATTTATATTCTGCTGTGGTTTTTTATGATCATTCACACACAGAATATAAACAGTTACATAATTCTCCTTCCCAATTCAAAGTAAAATAGCAAATTAAGATGTTAAAAATCATTTGTGCCTTGTTGGATTTGAACTTGAGTCATCTTCAATAGGAGGTGGCCATATTTGCCACTCTGCCATGGAAGCATCTAAGAATAACTTCGGATTCCATGGTTAACTTGTTATTGATATGGCAGTGAAATTATTTAAAGTATTTCATTCAAGTGAATTATTACAATTATTTTACTTGGAAAATCCAGTCATTCACAGCCTAGCATAAAATAAAAGCTTTTTTATAAATCTAAACTCAAAAGAAGAGGTTTTCAACATCTTTCAATAAAATTATACTGAAATAAGATGATTTTTTTTTTTAACATGATGAATTATGCTTAAATAATTTTGTATATTCCATCAAAACCTTGCCATACATGAGGCCCAACACATAAAGTTGGGAAGATGTACAGACATTCATTATGAATAACATCATAATTTTGTGTACAAGACATTTCAACCAAAAGTCAATAATATACAAATTACCTCATTAAATGCTGTCTTCCCCTTGGGCTCTACAAATAATTGCTTGTACTGCTCTATCCTACCCCATATATTTGTTTCCTGCATGATAAAATCAAGTATATATTCAAATATAGTACTTAATGGAATTACAGTTCTCCCTCATTATGACACATTTTGCACCATACCATATACAACCTTATAGTGAGAGTGCCTTATAATGAATTCTAATGTACAGTACTCTCGCATTGTAATACAAAGTTATCCAACCTTAAGTGAGAAAGCCATATAACTACATTGTACAGTATTCCTTCATTATAACATTATACAGTATACCACCCTATAGTAAGACCTCATTATAATGTTGTAAATGATATAATACTCCCTCATTATAATGTTGTAAATTATATAGTACTCCCTCATTATAATGTTGTCTATGCATGCCATACAGTATAGTAAGACCTGACATCCAAGGAACACAGCAGTAAGGATAAACAGATTACTCACTTTATCGGCATATTAGAACAAATGTTGTTCTGCAAAATGTACAAAGCAACGAATATTTGTGAAATTTCTATCTATAAACCCCTATGTGTGACTGCCCTTAAACAGTAATTCTGGCATGTTCTGCACTAACATGGTGGCTATGTTAGAGGGATTACCATCCTTGAGAAGTACTTTTGAACACAAAATCATTGGCACAATGGGATTCTGGAATTAAAAGGCAGGTGGCCAAATAGTGGGGGGATGTGGGGTATGCATTTAAGAGGGAGACAACCGTAATTTGTACTTTGACAGACTTCTATATTAAAAACCATATATCTACAAAGCACTTTGTTATTCATCTTGAATATTAATTAGATAAGAGATTTTGAGCTACTTAATTCACATTTAATGAAAAAGAACTGAATGTAACTGAATGTAACTTTTAGAATTTTTATGAACCATTATCCAAAGAGAAATATTATAGATACATAAATACCTGTATTGACAAGTCTTTGTTTGAAATCAGAAAAATTGTTTAATGGCATTCTACCCTTCTCTGATAAATTTAAATAAACTTGCCCTTAAATCCAATGATATCAAATATGCTAATTAACACATGGATCAATTAATAATCTATGCACTGCCACAAACTCAGCTCCTGCATCTTGAGAAAAAGATCAGTTGGTTTAGCTTAAATGATCTTGCATACTGACCTTCCAGTATTCCAGACACTTTTCCATCAGAGGGTATGATGGAAAAAATATTAGTAAGCCACTGGGAACAACACGAGCAAAATTCACTGAAATGTTTAGACAGAAAATCATTACTGCATGAAGTTTTGATATTTACAGAGGTTCTGACATGAGTGGTCAATTCCAAAGAAATTTAAGAACAAAATCAAATAATTCCTATCTTAAGGCGAGCAAAAGAATGGAATTATTTGATGATCTTCATAAATTTCATTTGAAATGGGTACAAATGTAAGATTCTATTTCCTGAAAATATTTTATCAGTTTTATTTTCCAAACTGCAGGACAGTTGTGAATGACTGAAATACATTTAGATGCCTTGGTCATTATACCTTTCCTCTGCATGACTGTGGCATCAAAAGGTGTTGTTACAATGTTACATATATAAAAATTATGATATGATTCATATTAAAATAATAATACAGAAGTCATGTGATAAATATTTCTTTCCACCTATTTTCAGCACTTGATATGCAATGACTACTCTTCATTTTGTACCAATTTACTAAATTACTATATGAGGGGTATTTAAAAAGTTCAGAATATTAGTGTGTTATACAAACTAGCTCCTTATCAGCTAACAGACATTAGCCAACCTGCTTTATGATAATCATCCCTTCTATCCTCTCGGATAACTTGCAATTATGAATTTAAGACAGAATGAAATACAACCCTGCAGTGATTCTCCTTAATCATTCTATTTAGATCTAAACAGTTTACTATTCCAGGGATATTTAAAAAGTTCTGAATATTTGTGTGCTGTACAGGGTTGTTCTTTAGTGATCAATACATCATGGCATCCCCTCAAAGTACTCCCCATTAACCTCTGTTTGCAGTTTCGTTCTGATTATCCAATTATTAAATGCCATTTTGTATTCACTTATTGGCAAGTGGTTCATGCACTGCAAAACTGCAGTTCTAACTGCAAGGCAGCTTTCAATTCACCTGTCCTTCAGCAAACCTTTGACAATGGGATTTAGCTAAAATCACATGGAGCTCAATCAGGGCTGTGTGAAGAATTTGGCAAAGTCTGGATATTGTGCTACTCTGGAAGCCTGACATATTTATGTGTTGATGCAGTGCATTGTCTGATACCTGTGTGTGGCCAGGTGGTACGAAAGCATCCTGCAACTTCTCACAAAAATGACCAGTGGCACTAGCAATGTTGGGCACAGGTAACTGCACAACAAGACCTTTTGTGGTGAAAAATAACACCCATAAAATGTTCTTGTTTGTTTTCTCTCATTCTGATTTCTCTTGAATCAAGTTCAAAACATTAAATCTCGGTTTTTTAGCCTGTGACAATCTCATTCAAATGTCTCTGGTCACTCTTTGCAGAATTGGTTAGTAGCTGTTGGCAAGCTCAACCCAAATTTGTTTTTGATAGCCACCTACAAATGCCAGACCCATCTTGTACCAAGCTTTAAATGGTTCAAATGGTTCTTCAATATATTACAAATAGCAAATTAATGCCTCTAATATAACAGAAATATCTTGCACTGTGCATTGAGCATTCTTAATTGCTGCCATCACTGCAGCCACTTACTGCTCACCAATCGCCAACAATTGTCTTCCAGAACATGGGTTGTTTTGCATAGGTTCACAACCATCTTTAAATGACGAAACACCTCAAAATTGTAGGATAGGATATGACAGATATTTGCATCTGTAAATTTTATCCAAGTTAGCCTTGATATCAATCAGAAAGTACCCTAAGAGTGCCCTGATATTAGTTTGCTCTTTGCACAGTAGCATAATAGTTCTCCTCTGATATTTTTGTGTCACTGTCATTTACCTATGCTATGTCACACAGATACATCTGCAAGTGTCTTGTATGCTGCAAGTGCAGCTACAATCATTTTATATAATGTTCTTTTGTATATCCATCTGCATTAAATTTACTGATGAGTTCAAAAAACAAATAAGCTAAAACAAAATAGTCATGACTTTTAAAGCATCCCTAAAAAAAGAAATTTTAAAACAATTATCTGATTCTTTTTCTTCTACTGTACCATGTGGAATGCATGATTTGTGATTTGATCTGAAGAGTGCATATTTTTCATCTAGAACACAGGTATATAATATTAGCAATTAGTTCAGATTCTTTAATTGCAATTACTTTTAAGCATTACACTGCACACATTGTGGTCTTTCTGCATGTATAAACTATATAAACAACTAATTAGGTCATGGAGTATTACAATTAGACCAGTTTCATACATCTGTAATACCTAAAGATGAATACTTTTGACATGAAATATGTAAAAACAAGAAATAGTGGATAGCTTTAAAAATCAAATTTAAAATGTAAAAAAGACAATATTATGACATACCTACTAAATTTCCCAGGGATGCTTGGTATGTTGTATTAAACCTGACAAAAGAAAATAATACAATTACTTGAAGCATTTAGGGTGGGTGTGTTTGTGTGTGTTTTGTATTTTTAATGTAGATTTAATAATTTATGTCATATTGCAATGATGTCTGCTGTGTGGCAATTTATAGTGATGTTTAGCACTGAGGCATCATGCCGCAGACATATAGCATCATGTCCCACACCAGGCCAACCAGTCCTAACACTAACCTCTTAATGCTGAGTACCAAGCGAGGCAGTTGCTAGTATCATTTTTATAAGTCTTTGGTATGACTCAGCTGGGGTTCGAACCTGTGACCTCCTGCATCCGAGGTGAACACTCTAACGACTTAGTCCACCAGAGTGGTCATGCATTTGGGTTTTACGAGTATGATCATACTTCTCATAATATGTGGAACTATCATATGTATTAATGTGGGGTTGGGGAGTTGTGGCAGTTCAGATGGTATAATGTCAGATTCATAACTCGAGGAGTTAATACCCACCCACACCAGTCTAGGTCAGCTGCCTGTGTGTGTCCATAGGAAAGGTACTTAGCTACCAGTTCTGCAGCATGATGATACACCCAGTAATAAAAAACCCCAACTAATAATAAATAAATAATTTGTAGGCATGTTTACACTATGATTAAAATATGAAATCAGGAATCTCAATCATGTATTTAATGATCTGCAGGAGGTTTCATCTTCAAAGATTGAGTTTTCAGTTAAGTACCCTAATACAGTAATCTCATTTACTTTTCATGGATAACAATTTTTATGGTTTTAACAAATTTCACTTTCACTTAAATTGATGGATTGAGGATGGGATCATATTGTAGATTAGGGATGGGGCCCTATTGAATCTATAGAAGGATCATTGTTTGCTGGGTCTTGAAATTCAATATGTAGTATCAACTAAAACACTCACAAAAGTTGTTACCATGTGAAAAACAGAAGTACCATATATGCTCACTTAGAAGTCAAGTTCAAATGCAAACTGCAAAGACCCCGAGCTGCAATCACATAATGAGCTGGCAGATCTGGGTCAGTGCAGTTTGTTAGAAGGAATCAGTAGAACAAGCAATTTATACCTTGGTCTGCAGGTATCTTATGCTATGGCAAATTAGGACTGTTTGCAGTTTGATTTGATTTATATGGGTGTATGTACAGTGACATTATCTGCAATGGCAAAATTACTATTAACATTCTCAATCACATCCTACATCACACACATGGCTACATCACACACATGTGGCTACATGATACACATGCACCTACATCAAACACAAGGCTTTACAGCATATACTCGCTTTAAAGATTAGTCAAATTGCAAACAACAAAGATCCTGATCTGCCATAGCATAATGCACCTGCAGATCAGGGTCTATGTTGCTTATTCTCCTGATTACTCTGAACAAACTGCACAGAGCCAGATCTGCCTGCACATATGTGACAGCAGATCGGGTCTGTGCAGTTGAAGATGGACTCGACTTATAGCAGGTATATACGGTATCTCTATTGGTCTAAGTGTTTGAAGAAATTATAGCTGCTCAGGCAGGGAAACTACCTGAAATAAACAGCTTCTACCTCACATTCCTTACATATGTTGTTACGTGTAGGCTCGTACAAATGTAACAGAAGAAAAAAGTGAAGTCAACAAGCTTTGTATATTTTAACAAAATAATTTATTTCCCTAGAAAACAATGTAAAAATTGGTAAATAGGACTTACGGTTTGTGAATATAATCCAAAATTTGATCCTAAGAATGAAAACACAAGTCCTATCACTAAATGGTTCTATTAGAATCCAGGTTTGAATCTCGACGACATACAAATATGGAAGGCGATGACGTCAGATGTGGTCCAATGAACGAATATCAACAATTCCTCAATTGAATTACAGTTTTTGTTTCCGAATAATTCCAGAATAAATTTCCATGAATATCTTTCAGAATTTTTTATAAGAAAGTCAACTTGTTGAGTTTCCAGGAGAATAAATTATTAAATCCAAAAATCAGATGAAAAACAAACAATCTGGCAACAAATAAAAATAACACCTTGTTCCTTCAAGATGTTAAAATAACTCTGCCAGAAGAATATTACGAATGCGTATTTAAACCCCAAAAACATCATTTCAAGTCTCGCGAGATGGGTCATGTGGTCTCTTACTACAAGAAATCCATCATGTACGCCAGTGTAACCCCACTTAAAAACCAATAGTAAAGAAACTTTGTTTACACATAGTGATCATGCAATCAAATTATAACCCTGATACTGACCAATCATTTTAACTGCCTGTTTACATTCTTGCCAGCCCAAGACAACTAGGTTAACTAAAAATAATTCTCATGTAACACATTTTACGTCTTAGATAAATAACATTTAGTAAAAGAAAATATCGAATTACTGAAAAAGAATTTCGAATCCTTTCAATAATCATTACAATAAAATGTAATGAAACAAAAATAAAATAAAAAAGAATTTTAAAACTAACACACAAGCAGTTTAATTACATATACGTAACAATGTAGTAAAATGATAAGCAAACTCTTGCTTTGAATTAAATGCAAAATCAATATTTTCCATCAGCTAAGATTGAAAGGTAATACACAAAGCCCTGAAATGACCCAAATGCCCTTGACATAGGATAGTGAAATTAATTATCAAACCAACAAGATTGATGTCCCAATTCTAAAACTTGAAGAAACTTTAGTGGTGCTGGTGGTAGTAGAGGGAACTTACAAGATATAACCATTCTGTGCATCTTTATCACAAGTAGCATTGTAATGACAAAATGGTACAACATGTCAGATGGAGTAACATAAATTGTATTATCATTAATGACATACATGTTAATTCTATCAGTGACAGGATAAAATACAATTTTAATGGCTGCCTATAGCATATACTGTTTTATAGTTAAAATCCACTGCTTTTGAAAATTAAAAGATTTTGTTTTTGCTCAATATAATTTTAAAAAGGAAAAATGGAAGCATTTTTATGGATTCTATTCACACATTAAAGAAACCAACAAGAACCAGTTTAATGAGGACTGGAACCAACTGGTGCAATGATGCATGGCTGAGTAATCTAATCAAGAAGTCTAACAAGTATACAACAAGCTGTTAATTGATTCCCTTATGGTTGTAATTTGGGGAGTTTAAGACCAAATACATATAATCAGTAATAAAGGGATCAATAGTGGCACATAATGGCTTTTGAGTCTTTGATTGAAAATCGCCCAACCTTTGACAGAGGTGAGATAAAATGGACAGACTGACCACAAAAGGATTTTGACAGAAACACTTCAGTAAGTAATTTGATTTGTTTTTGGTCTTATTTAATTGTTACTGCATTGTTCAAGACATTTTAAAATGTATATCTAAGGGCAGCTCTTTTATTTTCTTTTGCAATTCATGTCAAAATGGCGAAATGAGCACTTTCTCAAAAAGTTTTTAAAAAACCCACTGGCTAAGAAATATTACAAGATCAGCAATGCCTGGAAATGAGAATTTAAGTGTGTGCAGGTAAGCAGTAAAGGTCCTGAGTTAATCTTGTGTTCTTTCATCAAAGTGCATTTTAAGACAGTATATGGAGGAAGAAATAATATCAAAGACTGCAAATTTTTTAACTGAGCACAGTTACTTACCATTCTTCATAGTAGATCAAGTTATTAAACTGGTTAAAGTTATGTTTTTGAGACTGCATAGAATTCTTCATGCCATTATGCAAAGACAACATACACATTTAGGCCCTATATTGTCACATCATAATGCTTACACAGAGAGTACATTTTCCATTCTTCACAAAATACAAAAGTGATTCAACAGGAAATCTGGACCAGAAAATATTGACAGCTTTTAAGTGTAAAACTTAATAACTACAATGAACATCATCAGAGGTCAGAGATCTTGTGAAGAAAACTAAAAATGCTTGTGTATTTTATTTATTTCAAAACTTTTAAAACTAATAAAAGATTTCCAGTGAAATATGAGATATACAACTCCTCCTTTTCCATTTAATTGACAATACAGTGACTTACATTAATAAATTATTACTGTAACATTTTCCACTAGAATTTATGTTCATTATAATATAAAGAGAATACATATATATATATATATATATATATATATATATATATATATATATATATATATTTTAAAATATGGAAAAATATGCACTTGCTTTCATTTCAGTTCTGTTAAAACATGTGTGACTGATGTAAATAAAAAATGTACTTGTTTAGAAGCCATTCTACCCATCACATGTATAAATCTACTGGTTTGATGTTCAGGTTCTTCATATGTATGTTGTTCAGATTCTAAAATAAGGATGAATAATTAATTATCACCCTTCCTTCATTATTTCTCTTTCTTCTCTAAGTTCAGTTGTTTGTCAAGTAAATAACTTGATAATAAATCAAACAATATAAATCCTTAATCAACTTTACAAAATACTGCCAACAGGGTCATTTGAACTTGTTCATCCATACTGACCTTTTTATATATTTATTATCTAATGAGATAAATCTGGGGTACTATTAGTTATCCCGAATCAAAACTAGGACTGACACACCAGAGTAACATTACAGTTTAATTTATGAATTCTAGGCCCGAACATAATGCATCTGATAGTTTTGGAAAGACAAAAATTCAAAAGGATAACAATTCTGATGAAATCTTTGTGATATTGTTCTTCATTCACTAGCATGTACATATTTTATCCACATGCCAGGACTCCCTTTGCATCAGAGGTACTTTCTCTCATGGCAACCTGCCCAAAATGGCAGTCATAAAAAGAAGAAAAACAATGAGACACTGTCACATAGCAACCTGCTCAAAATATCAGTCATAAAATGGAGAAAAACAATGAGGTGGGTCTTTATAACAAGTGAAACAAAGGATTTTAAATAATTTTAGTTACTGCTAAACTCAAACTCACATTGATAATTTTTTTCTGTATTTTTGCTTACAATTTACCTATAGGCAATGCATAAATTATTTATTTTGTTATGAGGTAACAATAATAATAATTTTTTATTTTATGGTAAAGCTTTTTCAGCCAAGAAAAGAAAGACTATTAATCTGTGAGTTAATGTCACAAATATTTCACTTGAAATCTGCAGAATGTACATACATGTGTATGTAATTGATTAATACATACACAGAAGAACAAAGGAGAAACTGATGGAATATTTGGCAAGAGATATCATATGCTTGGGCTGTTGCAACATCCCCCTTTGAATATGGTAAGACTGCTGACTTGCCTTACTTCAAGAGGTAACTGATATCAGTCAGTAAACTGAGGATATTCCCAAACCATTAGTTCTTAGTTTTTAAACAAAGGCTGGATGCAGACTTTAAAGAATACATAGAGGCAATGGTAAAATTTCTGGTTTGGACAAGCACATCACTCGGGTAAAAAAAAATATGTGTTAAATTATGAAGGACTTTATAAACCAAATACATCTATGACACGAAATAATTCTGTCATGAGAAAGCCAGTTTAAATACTGAAACATGTCAGCAGATGGTGTCACTGGATTGGCATCTAGTACAATTCAAGCTGCATGCTTTTGAAGTTTGGTTATATGATTGATTTTAGTTTATGTGCATGAATAAGATAGATCCTAGGAAATGATCCTTGAGGCAAACCAGAGTTTATTTGACTGCAACTTGATAGAGTGCTGTCTGTGTAACATGTATATTTGTTGGTAAATATGCAACAATTCAAGTCCCTGTGATCACTTGCAAACTCACATAAATTCTAGAGATATATATGTAGAAATTCAGCATGAGAAAGTATATTTCAACTGATTTCATCAATCAGGTAATGTAATTCACACGTAAGTTGTTAAACTCTCTAATTTTGTACACACCATCCAGTCAAAAAAATGAAAAACAAAAATAACTCATATTTTTGGGGCATGTAGAACTTGCTATGTTTAGTATAAAATTCTTTAAATTTTCATGCAAAAATGTTTAAATGAAAAGAATTACCAGTGCCAAAAAAAAATCAAAAAATATCAGCCAACATGTGATGAAAAGAAACAAGAGATTGAGATCATTTATAATTAAGTTCTGTCAAACTTTTCTTAGCAAAAGCAAATAACAAGTGATGTGTATGATTGCTTGTCATTTCAATATGTGCTACTGTTCATTTACAGCAGGCCAATGGTTTTTATGTATGATTGCTTGTCATTTCAATATGTGCTACTGTTCATTTACAGCAGGCCAATGGCTTTTACGTATGATTGCTTGTCATTTCAATATGTGCTACTGTTCATTTACAGCAGGCCAATGGCTTTTACAACTCAGATACAGAATCATTCAACAATATATTTTTTTAAAAATAATCACATTAATGAAGACAACAATTGTACCAATTTATTTGTTACATTAGTGTGGGTAGGTCTGCAGTTACTGTAGGTAATGAAGATCTTATCTGGGTCTGAATCCTTTATTTTCACACATGGTCAATACCATAATTCTTTTTTTTTGGACATTGTTTTTTCATGACATGAATTTATATAATACCATACCTTGTTTCATAATTAGAGTTGAGCACGGTCCCATCTGGGCCTTTCTTAAGAATCCCAATCCACACCTGGTGCTTTTCTATGACATGAGGGTTTTCTAGACGAACTGGGAATGGACTGCAAGGAGTAATTAAGTAATGAAGTAAACTGTATGGCATTAAAAGTTTGATAAATACTAAATTCCTGAAGTTTTAGACTAAACAAAATAACAAGCAAACAAAAAAATTTGTCTGATTCTTAGTTTTCCTTGGCTTCTAACTGAAAAGAAAGGATATGGAAACTACTTCTTTATAAACAAAAGGTGGAATAAAAGCTTTAGATGCTGTGACACTAAGAATTGTGGAATAAAAGTTTTAGATGCTGTGACACTAAGACAGGTGGAATAAAAGCTTTAGATGCTGTGACACTAAGACAGGTGAAATAAAAGTTTTAGATGCTGTGACAGTAAGACAAATACATTGCCAGAACATAGGGTCAATCCATCTCTCTTAATTTTTACATAAATAGATTACAGTTGAAATTTTAACACCATTTTAGTTCTTAAATGTGGTTTGTACTTAATGGCTGACAAGCTATCCACTTAAACTGGCTTCTGTGTGATGTTGCGTATGTTTAAAAAATGACAGGTAAGATATCCACTTAAACCAACTGGCTTCTGTGTGATGTTGCATATATTTACAAAATGACAGGTAAGGTATCCACTTAAATCAACTGGATTCTGTGCGATGTTGCATGTGGTTACAAAATCTAATGGCTTAGCTTGTCTTTTTCTAATAACACAGATGTAATGTTTATACACTGTTCAGCAGTTTAAACATGAGATCACTAGAAATTTGATTTTTCAATCATTGATAAATTTCAAGAAAGTTTCCAGGAGCTCAGAATGAAATTCCCTTTTTTGAAAGAAACAAACCAACTTTCAGTTAAAAGTGACATTCCCTAGCTTTTTTCTTAATGGAGCCCTATGATGAAGAACTTGCAATATTGTTTACTACAGTTGAAAGTGAAGAAAATGGGGTTCTCCTCATTCCAGCAGGGGCGCTACAAATTATCTCCATCTACCCAACTTGGAGGGATTATCTTTTCACCCTAAGTTTTATTAGTGCTTATATTTTTATATTTTCTGGGCAATTTTATCATATAAAACCAAAATAGTTTTCCCTATTTAAATGGCAAACATTTAAAAACAGAAACTGAACTTATTATCCCTCTAATGTGCAAACCAATTGTCTAAAATTGTCTGTGGCTAATAGCTTGCAGCCTGGTCCAATGGCCTGAGAAATTCTGATTTTAAAAAATCCATAACCGTCTTGCATTTGTTCCTGAATTAGAGCCCATAATTTATAAAACATCCTTCCTTTCCATATCATCACCACCAATTCAAATTTTGGAGCTTGCTAATGAAAAGACAGCTGCTGAAATTGAAAACTGATTCTGGGAAGCTCCAAAACTACAATTACTTACATCTGCATTTCTGCAGTGAAGGAGTCCAAAGGAGAGAGGGTTCCACTGGTTAAGATAATGGCCTTGACTCCATGACCTATTAGGTCACTCATACTGTGACCTGGACTAAAGCACCAATAACTCAAGGTCTTTCCTGTAAGGTAAGTAATCACTTATTTAAAATAAGAACATATTTTGTAGAGACAACACTGTTATGAATATATTACCAATATTTGTCTCAATCTGTATTCAATTTAAAAAACAAAAATGAAATCATATTATTCACTCTACTTCTCAAAACATATAAAAAAAAGGAAACTTTCTTCACCACTGGACACAGTTATTGACAATTTTACCCAAGGTTTTCCAAGGAATTACTATAGTAATCAAGTTCCTTGTAATTTCCTTCAGCTTTCTATGTTTCTGATGAAATCAAAATGTGTTAGGTGGAAGTTCAGATACACAACGAATATGTTAGTTATCTTAGGCACTAACCTGGAAACAAGAGTCCCTTTAAGGTACTGATGCTCTACTAGCTGAAAAGAATTTCCAGGACTCTAAGATAAAACCCTTTCTTCTGTCCCTTATGTGATTTTAACTGTCAAGTACTGAAACTGTCTGATAGTCTTAAGACAATGTGATGCAAAACACCACACCAAACCAAATCCAACAAACCAAGTTTGGTAACAAAAATATTTAATTACATCTATGACTTAACAAATTTTTAAGATTTCTTTATGTCTGTACAAATATTTTTGTCATGACCTTTAACACAACCTGATATGATAGAGAGAAAATTATTGAACTTGTCTCAGACAATGTCAAGATGTGCTTGCATCCAAAGTTTGGATAAACCTAAAATTAATATTGTTTAGAAAAGAAAAGAAAGTTAATTAATTGCTACCATTCAATGTATACATCAGATATATCCATAAAATGGGTTTGACAAAAACTTATTCATGCCATCTATACTCACTTATAAGTCGAGTCAAACTACAAACAACACAGATCCTGATCTGCTGTAGCATAATGGGCATGCAGATCAGAATCTATGTTGTTGATTGTACTGATTACTCCTAACAAACTGTACAGACCCAGATCTGCCAGCGCATTATGCAATGTCAGATATGGGTCTGTGCAATTTGCATTGGGCCTCATAATCGAGTACATATGGTACTTGTTGTACCATGCTCACAAGCTAGTACAGCCAGTCAAAGTGCTGACTATCAACTTGTTTATTGGAATGCAACTAAATACAAAGTCTGGTCCAAATTCACTTGTATTTGTGTTATTTCTATTACTAAAATGCAAGCAATGACCTTTGACACAACCTCAATATAAATTAGGTCTGGTTTTCAGAACTCCTTTACAAATTTAAGTGCAGTTATGTTGGTGGTCAGACATATACCTTTCCCATAAGAACTAATTAAATACTGCAAGAAGTATTTTAGCAAAAACCCCATGTCAATCCTAACATTCATGCAAGAGGAGTAGTGATAACGATTTTTTTTAGATGGCCACACTGGTGCCATGCTTAAAATCAAATGAACACCATTTTCGTTCAGAATCAGGACATATTGCTATAATAGTGGGTTTGCTAGAACCCCATGTCAATATAACCACCCATTTAGGAGAAACAGCCATATCAAGATTTTTAGGATGGCTGTCAAGGCTGGAGGTTTGATCAGCATCATTTTAAAATAGGAATAATTGTATTTTGCAAGAAGGAAGTATTTGTTTTTAAATGTTGGTACATAGGTGTGATTGGCACCATTTTCATTAAGAACCAATGACATATCAAAAGTTGTATATTCGTGAAAACCCTGTGTTGCTATGACTGTCAATACTGAAAAAGTAGCAATAACAAGATTTAAAAGATGGCCACTTACAGTCACAAGACTGGAGGTCTAATTAGCACCTTTTTCATTAATAACAAACTAAGTGTTTCAGTGAAAACCTTACAATCATTCATCAAGTTGGAATAATGAGTTTCAAGATGACTGCCATGATGATCATACTAGATGTCTGAGGTGAAGTATTTTCGTTTAGGATTTTATTCTTGCCGTAACAACATATATACTTGGTGCAAAAAAACCTAGCTGACCATAAGCTAAATGCAAAAACCTAACCCAAGTCATAAAATTGTTAAATGTAGGTCACAGTGACCTTCCATTGCACTGAGAAATAAAGTTAAAACATGCAGTTTTACAAAAGTCAATGAAGTATGAAATACAGATCATATGTGACATACAAACATGCCTTATCTAGTACACTATGTCAGTTACACATCTACCACTACAAATGTGACAAACAATGCACCAGAAGGTTGTGTTGACTGTTACATCACACAATAACAGTTGCCTCAGTTATATGTATGTGTGGGGCATGTGGTACCTTACACCATGTCACTGATCCCTCTTAGCACTTAACGTAAGTCTGGTGACCATTTGAAGTCATTGTAAAGGTTGTACAAAGGACATTCAATTACAAAACAAACGGTTTTTCAGAAAGCGCTGTGGGCATGATGACATGTATAAAAATCTATATCAAAAGGATGAAGTGCCCTTTCTCTCAGTCAAGTTCATTTGGAGTCTCTCATAACATTACACGAGTCCATGAGAAGGATTATTCTGATCCTTTGAATGCTGTTTCACTGTCAAAATTAAGTACACTGAAACCAAATGTCTACAACTATTTTCTCACTTACTGCAGACAAGTCAATGACAATAATGCAGCCTACGGACTTTAGGTTATAGCTTGTAGCTTTATCTATGTTTAGAGAAAGCAAAGACTTTATGGAACTAATCAGATCCTCTAACACTGTTCATGCTAATCCAAGTCTAATTTTGAACTCAAAAACTGATCATCCAAATAAAGTTCTTCATGTGACTCCCTGTCCCTTGCCAGTACTTTAGCCATATCTATCAGATCAGGTGCAATGCTAAATATAATTGACTTCTTAGCAAAAACCTAAGAACTATGGCCTCTGTTTTAACTGTCCTATAAGATACTTGGATTTTTGGTTTTGCAGGTTAGAGTTTGGTTACAGCCTTCTTGACTATTTAATGAACTTCATCTGGGACTGCATCATCTACTTTCTCCACTGTTATATAGGTCCCAGAAGAAAAAAAGACATCCAAACATATTCAACAACTTACTGGCTGCATTCTTTTGGGAATCTGACAGTGCACACCAGTGGAACAGAATGACACACACACACCCCCCACCCAATATATACACCCACATACTTTCTTTGCAAATGCATCCAAAATGTATCCACCACCCCCACCCCCACCCCGGAAAAAAAGTGGAAAACAGCTGAAACATGGAGAGGTCTCATGAAGTTAAAATACTGTTTGAAACAAACTCAAATCTGACCTGATTTGTCTGGCTTGCCAGGGTTGGTCCACAGGTCCAGTTTCTTCTGCTTACTACCAGAACTATCGTCCTGCTTAATATATACCTGGAAACCAGGAAGACATACAATAATCCATCTTTAAAACATTGTTTATGGCAGCCATATTTGTAACCAGTGTTTCAAGCAAGGAAACCTTATATCAAGGTATGTTCCAAAACAGATGTCATAATACTCCAAAATAACAACTGCCAACTGCACAGACCCGAAACTGCCAGTTTATTATGCAATGGAAGATCTGGGTCTGTGCAGTTTTTTTTTAGAAGTGATAAGTAGAACAAACAACATAGACCCTGATTTGCAGGCACATTATGCTATGGCAGGCACATTATGCTATGGCAGATCAGGATTTTTGTTGTTTGCCGTTTTACTCATCTTGTGAGTACATATGGTATTTCATAATGGGAAATCCACATTATAACTGCTACTCAAGATCAAATAACTAAAATCAAGATAAAACAAGCACCAAGGGTAAAAATAAAACTGAATTAATTTAATGAGATCCAAGATCACACGTACATTATAAGCGGCACAAAGACATATTGGGGTGTTTTATAATTAATTTTGACCACTGCAGTGCAAGTTCATTTAATTTTGTTTATATCAATTTTCATGATTCTTGAAAAATGGTTCAATTTTCTGGTCTTATTCTATACATTTGTCCCTGGGTCTTATTCTCTTCATGTACCTCTGGAGTCCTGATTTTATTATTAGCACTGAAAATGCTGACCAGACATCTTCCATTCTTTTACAAGACACAATGTCTAGTCATGATACAAGGTATACCATATTTTGTGAAGATACCTTAAATGGTTAATGAGATATGAAGCAACAAGAAAATTTTGTGACATTGGGAGATAACTCTAAAAGTGATAATCTCACAAAGCAAATATTACACAGGCACAAACTCTCATTGTGATACACACACACGCAAAATTTCATGAAGATATCTCAAATGATTTATAAGATAATAACAGAAGAAGAATGTAACTGATGAAGTGAAGGATACAATTTGTAACAAGAAGAGACTGATGTTTTACTGTTCGAAAATAATTTCCAGGAATTAAAAATAAAACAATTTCTTATTTGAAACCATCTCTGATATTCTTCAGCAGTAAAATTTTCAAATTAGCCTCTGTGGCTGGCTTACTGGATATAAGATCAGCACCATCTTCACTTAGAGCAAAGTAGACACGCATATAGGACAATCCATTCACGAGAATTAGTGACAAGATTTTCAATATGTTCATTCTGGCAGCCATATGTAAGGTCAGATTGGCACCATTTTCATTCCGGACCAACTAGATATCATAATTACTGTATATACTCGCGTATAAGCCCGTTTGCATATAAGCCGACCCCCCCCAACTTGACTAGGTAAAAATAGGAAAAATTGCATGACCCGCGCATAAGCCGACCCATAAGTTCATGACTACATCACAAAATGCACAAAGTGAGTTCTAAATACTGGTACATTTATTTAGGCAAATCACATTACTAAAATAAATATTATCTTCAAACTCAACAAAACTGAAGGTAAGAAATCTAATTTATATGTTGAAATAAAACCAATTTATCTTCAGTGTTAAATAATGAACTGAAATAATAACGTCCTCATACTAAAATCCTGAATTATAAAAGTTTTATCACATTTAGAATCCTTCAAAATCTGGCTCGGTATCGGAATTGCCAAACAGTTCATAAAGCTCAGTTTCTGTTATGGGCATGCTGTCATCGTGTACGTCGTCATTAAACTGAAATAATTTTTGATTGTGGTAGTATCCTATTTATACCTTATCCTGTAATTTTTCCCATGGGTGGTTGGTTATCAATTTGTATTGGATAAATATTGATCATTGTTTTTGTTTTTTTTATCGGTTTTTTAACTGCTGGTAGCATGATTCAGTTGACCAAAATATTGTGACAGTTATAACTTTGAGCAGAAACCATGTCCACTACCTTATCTCATTAAACAATACATCTGAGAGTCGGTATGTATTAGTAAATTCAGTGGCATTGTGCTACAAAATCCCTGAGGCATTTACAACAGATTAAGCGTACCAGTAGTTATTGTACAACACTCTACAACTAACAAACCACTTTGCTATACAAACAACTAAACAACAGTAGAAGATAAACTGTGGCTGCCTTTTACTTCTAAAACACCTGTCAAAGAAATCCCTCAAATTATATTTTTAACAATTAATCATGCTGACTCGTATATGCTACTTGCCTGTTATTTACCCTTCCTAGGCACATGTGCAACAAACCCCTATGGAGCCTCTTGCTATGGTTGCTGTAAGACTATCGTACATGTACATGTACATGACTCTCCACACCAAAATGGTTGTGTCGTAAATACCTTCAGTATTGTATTTCTTAAATCTTTTTATTTATCGTAGTTTCTTTTCATATTAACACTGAAATAAGCTAGCATGTATTTGTACGGTACCGCAGAGTTTAATGATTACTGATTAGTTGAGGGTTAAATACTTCATTGAGAGATTACTAATATGGCGGTTCTTTTGGAAAATACACGTACCACCGTGGCTCAAATAACATGTATGGCTGCATTTTCTGGTGGGTGGACATCTGTCAAATAGATGTCAAGTATGGTAATACATGTTTTTCATTCCTTATCCTACCAGTAAAGTTAGGAAAAATACTTGTTTCACTTCAAGACAGCACATATCACATGAGATATGGGGCATCATTAGGCATGTGATCTCATCTTCGGCGATTGACAGTAACAATAAATACCGGTAATCGAGAAGAAAAGCTCAAAAATTTTCAGACTTTGACCTTGGCCTGCAGATAAGCTGACCCTCCTTCTTCAAGGCTTTATTTTTTTCCTAACTTCTTCGGCTTATACGCGAGTATATACGGTAAGTTAAAAATGGCAGAACTCCCATTTAGACCAAGATGTTAATCCCTATCGGCTGTAGTGTATGTAATTGATAAAGCCAATAAAGTTCTCTATCTAAAAATAGTGCTACTAGACAGCTCGGATCAGATTTAATAATTTCTGTTATCTGATATTTAACACAATCTATTTTGTGGTCAGACAAATTAAAATGCTTGGACACCAGGAAATCTATATGATTATGGATATCCCTCATGTGCTTTTTTATTCTCATTTGGAATTCCCTTTCAGTCTCACATATATTTTGTGCAGCTAAGTAAATAGATGACATGCATTGGGTACAGCGTCCTCTTACTTTTGAGGCTTCTCGGAGGATAGTGTTCCAAACAGTGACGAAATCAGAAGAATTAGTGAATCTGGGGAATAGATTAATTTCTAATCCTTGAGCAATTTTCCTTTTAAGGCCACACTCTTGGGGCTAGTTAGACACCTTTTTAATTTCACATATTTGGAAAGAAGTTTTCTCGCTTTTTTATAAAGCAGAATTGACTGGGATGGTAGCAGCAACCACTTCGCTTCTGGGTGTTCTGTAACTGGTTCTTCCAGTTTACTCTTTTTGTTCTAAGTTTCATTTCTCCTGACAACTGTATGTGTAGAAGAGATTAACAAGAGTACTGATGCACTCTCATATAGACTCAATGGGCTCTTAGTGGTTTTGGGATCATGCAGATTGGATTCCCATAGTGGGTCGCCTTCACTTTTGATAGAATATAAACTTAGGGAAGATAATTACTGATTGGATGTGGAGGTGAAACCTCCCGTCTGCTGGGGTGTCTTAGTCATCCCCTATCCCTGACTGGTTTTGTTACTATTGTAACTCATCATAGGGAATAATAAGGGTTGAATTGTCTGTTCAACTGATCGCTTTGTTATGTCAGTGTGAGGTTTATATACTCCTTTGTCACCAGTGCAGCTGGTATAGCTACTTGTGAGGTCATGTAACTAATATTGTCATGACTTACAGTTGTAGAATCCAGGTTCCGAAATAAACTATTGTTTCGTGGCCAGGTTTTGGACACATAGGGAAATATGATTTAAATATGGGTATAAATAAAGAAATTACAGGCAAACACTTATGAATTTTTATTTTGATTTACAGAAACTTAGTTCTATAAAGTTAATTTCTGTAATGCAAAACAATACTGCCATGCTGTTATACTGGACAAAGAGCTCATCAGTTTATGATGAGACTGAACTTCTTTTCAAGATTTTTCTGCAGTCACTGCAAGATATTCTGATACCAAAATGTGTGATCTTGACATGTTGTGCTAAAGATTGGCAATGTAAAAATTGGCATTGCAGAACACACATTGGTAATTCATTTTGCTGTGTAGTGGTTGCTTAGCAGAGTGACTGTGTCATAATTTGTGACGCAATCCGAAGCTGGGGTAGCATTTTGAGGGTAGATTTCTTCAGAAGAGTGGAATATTCCAGCATAATAACTATGGGGCCAAAACATTCTAGTTCGCATGGGAGGGAAAATAATAATAAATTAAGTTACAAATGACTAAACTCCCATATTAATCCCTACTGGCTGTGGAGTATGTAATTGGTATATCCAATAAAGTTCTCCACCTAAAAATAGTGCTGCTAGAGAGCTCTGGATCAGATTTAATAATTTCTATTATCTGATATTTTACACAATCTGTGTTGTGGTCAGATAAATTAAAATGCTTAGATACCAGGGAATCTATATGACTATGGATATCCCTCAAGTGTTTCTTTATTCTCACTTGGAATTCCCGTTTAGTCTCACCACTACTGTGGTGTCGATAGTGGTTGTCATATCAGCACCATTTTGATTTAGGACCAAGTAGACATCATAACAAATCCTTTTGTGACTATTCAATGTTGATATGACCATCCATCTGAGTGGAGTAGCAATAACAATATTTTCAAGATGACTACTATTACTGTCATCCTGTATGTCCAGGCGACACCATTTTCATTCAGGACCAATACATCATACGCAAACTTCACTTCTTAAGGATATAAACATCAAGGTCTAAATTACTTTGTGCTAACAATATCTCTATGGTTCTAAAATGACCCTGAGAAATTCTAATCCACAAAATAAGTGAGACATGCAAGAACTTACCTTGTAAGATCTGGCCAAAGAATTTTTAAGAAAGGTGACTGAGCTGCCATCTGCTACATCCTGACTGAACACTATCTAAGAAATTAAAAACAAGAACAGAATGATAAATTATATGTCAGTCTTTCTGGAAACATAAATTCAAGTTTTTATGAGAATTATATTTAAAGGATAAGCAAACAAAATCTTCCAGAAAGTTCACAAACAACTATGGAGTGTACCGGTCTTTATGTCATGCTCACAAATTATATTATAAATGGATAGTTGCCAACTGTTTTTAGTGTGTGGGGCGTAATGTAGCAGGACAGAAGTGTAGCAAAATCACAATGAAGTCCTGGTAAATATTAGATTCAATTGTAATGTTATGTTCCATCTTAAAATGTTGCCTATTTACTGCCAATTTTTACACTGGTATTTTATTCCTTCCCTGTTATGTACTGCCACTAACTGATTGTCTTTTATTTTCACAACTACTGTGTAACACATGAATTTATTCAAATAATCTGACCTAGTTCTCAGGTTTACTGAATACTATTCATCCACAAAAGAGATTTCTATCAATATCTGAAATAAACAAGTCTAAATTGACCAGAAAGCTAGACATGCATTTACAATAGTAACAGCACCCTAAAACACCAATCTGGACAGTCTTATCATAAAATACCATCGGATTCCAACCACAGGACCAATATGGATTTATTGATATAATGGTATACCCTGATAAATAATGTTTAACAAATAAGATCTAAAGTAAAAGTGGCCATATTCGATGGTGGAACAACATCATACTTGACCACACATATTGATGAACAATGATAACACTAACAGTCTGCACACTGATGGTTGGGGTGAAAAAAACACTAAACAGTTATTAATTAATTGTTAGGTAAAGGTAACTTTAAGAGCCTAAATAAATTTGAATGTAAAAAATTTACTTTCAGAGCATGGAAGCACTTACAAGTTAAAAGGTAAATTCAGTGAAATAACCTAAGCAGGATAATTAAAGGCTAAAAGTAACTTCAAAATGAGGACTTCCATTAAATAAATATTCACATGAAAAATTTAATCGAAACATGAAGTAAAATAGCATTGTGATTATTATACCAAGGGTAAACAAGCAACATAATAATCTGAAAAATATATTCAATCTGAATGGTCACAACTTTGGATTCTATTAAAAAGTTTGCTTGGTGGAACTTGCCTTCAGAACATCAACAAACTTAGTCAGCCCTGCTCCCTTAGACACCGAGACTCCAGCTCCCGATGCTGTAAACAGAAAATAATAAAAACTGAAAAAAAGTGCTTAAAGTCAGTCAAATATCACTCATCTGCTTGGCCTTTGGACTGAATATGTTTCCAGGTATTTGGTTCAAACTGTATTATGCTCCAGCATATTCTATTAAACATGACCTGGTAGCAAGCATACATAGCAACCAATATCCTTAGTGTTCTAACTTGGAAGTTTACTAAAGTGTTCTAACTCTATACAGTGTTAATGATAAATTTCGTAGTCCTCATTATTAGCAGTAATAGGAATGGCTGACTCTGGAGATTACTGGTCAAGGTTTGAGAGGGGATATATTCAGTTATTTGCTCACGTATAACAGGCAAATAACTGCACACAGTCATAATGCACCAGCAGATCATAATCTATGCAGTGTATTCTATGCAATGGTTGATATGGGTGTATCTTTTCAAATTTGCTAACACAAACTTGATTTTGGTAACAAACTAATGAAACACCTACACATTAGATTCTGGCATATAAACTACTGAAATCTGATGCACTTACACATTAGATACTGGCATATAAACTACTGAAATATTATGCACTTACACATTATATACTGACATATAAACTACTGAAATCTGATGCACCAACACATTAGATACTGGCATATAAACTACTGAAATCTTATGCACTTACACATTAGATTCTGGCATATGAATACTGAAATCTTATGCTCTTACACATTAGATACTGGCATATAAACTACTGAAATCTGATGCTCTTACACATTAGATACTGGCATATAAACTACTGAAATCTGATGCTCTTACACATTAGATACTGGCATATAAACTACTGAAATCTTAATGCATTAGATACTGGCATATAAACTACTGAAATCTTAACACATTAGATACTGGCATATAAACTACTGAAAATCTGATGCTCTTACACATTAGATACTGGCATATAAACTACTGAAATCTGATGCTCTTACACATCAAATATTGGCATATAAACTACTGAAATCTGATGCTCTTACACATTAGATACTGGCATATAAACTACTGAAATCTGATGCTCTTACACATTAGATACTGGCATATAAACTACTTAAATTTTATGCTCTTACACATTAGATACTGGCATATAAACTACTGAAATCTTAACACATCAGATACTGGCATATAAACTATTGAAATCTGATGCTCTTACACATTAGATACTGGCATATAAACTACTGAAAATATGATGCTCTTACACATTAGATACTGGCATATAAACTACTGAAATCTGATGCTCTTACACATTAGATACTGGCATATAAACTACTGAAATTTTATGCTCTTACACATTAGATACTGACATATAAACTACTGAAATCTTAACACATTAGATGCTGGCATATAAACTACTGAAATCTGATGCTCTTACACATCAAATACTGGCATATAAACTACTGAAATCTGATGCTCTTACACATTAGATAATGACAAAATAAAATACTGAAATGAGATAAAGATATACAAAAGATACTGTGCATAAACTACTGAAATCTGATATACCTGACATATAAACTACTGGAATCCGATGTACCTACACTTTACACCCTGGCATATAAACTACTGAAATCTAATATACCTATACATTAGACACTGACACATAAACTACTGAAATCTGATATACCTACACATAAGATCCTGACATATAAACAACAGAAATCTGATGCACTTACACATCAGAAACTGACATATAAACAGCTGAAATCTAATATACCTACACATAAGATACTGACATATAAACAACAGAAATATGATGCACTTACACATTAGATACTGACATATAAACTGCTCAAATCTAAAATACCTACACATAAGATACTGACATATAAACAACAGAAATATGATGCACTTACACATTATATACTGACATATAAAATACTGAAATCTGATATGCCTGTGATGAACTGTAAGGATGCATTGTTAGCATAATTGCTAGTGAAATATTGGAACATTTAACATTTTTGAAAAAGGAATATTTTTACATTGTTACTGGTCCAAGCAATCCAAAATTAATTTGGTCCATTTTCTTGTCCTACTCTTCAGCTGAATATCTACCCCCATGTAAGGGTCATTACATACCGGTAGTAAAACATGGAAAAACTACCATGTAAAAAATTGCCTATAAAACAAAGCTGAACAAGCGTTGAAAAATTTGCCTGGATTGAAGAACACAGACTCCCTTTTTTCAAATACACAAAGAAAATGGTATGTTGGGGAGTGAATTTTACCAGTATGGTGTGACCATTGCAATCACATCTGTCTTTTGGCAACAGAAAGCTTTGCATAACCTACAGGAGATAAACTGCCAAAGGTTTCCTAAGGCCTCACATACTTTTCAATGACTTTACTATTTCCTTGCATGTGACTGTTACTATGATTATTTAAACTGTATAAGAATTTTTCTCTTTCACTATTTAATAAATGAGGTTGCACTACATCATATTTCATAGTGCTAATAGACCCTGGGATAAAGTTGTCATATCGATATCATCACAATGAAATGATCCTTTCAGTCTGAGCAACACAGTAAATGTTGGTTTTACAGAAGCTGGCTTCCTTGATATCCCCAACTTGCAGATCAAACACTAAAAACTTTCTTCAAGGTTAATGGAAAAAGGATTGTGGGTTCATTGCATTCTGTAAAAATAAATTAGCTAGACAGCATTTTCTAATGAATGCAAAACAATATGAAAATACATAATAGTATCTGATAATATGTTACCTACCATCATTTGCAATATAATTTGTCACTTTATCCAGGAGGTCAATTAAGATATTCTTTGTCTCAAAACCAATATTTGCTTTAGCAAACAGCTCAAAGATGAAGCTGAAATCATGAAAACAAAAGGTAAGATATTAAGATATCATAGAATTTAAAAAGGAAAACAATAAGTTTAACTAAAATATGCTTTTCATTTCATCTGGGCAAGATGAATTATTAACCAATATTTCTGACGGTACGTGCCAGCCATTGTGATATTATTTTGTCCATTTATATGGCACTCAACTGTCATTAAGACTACTACACTCGTCCATTTATATCACACCCAGCTGTCATTATGACTACTATACTTGTCCATTTATATCACACCCAACTGTCATTAGGACCACTATACCTGTCCATTTATATCACACCCAATTGTCATTACGACTACTACACTTGTCCATTTATATTACACCCAACTGTCATTACGACTACTATACTTGTCCATTTATATCACACCCACTGTCATTAGGACCACTATACTTGTCCATTTATATCACACCCAACTGTCATTAGGACCACTATACTTGTCCATTTATATCACACCCAACTGTCATTAGGACTACTATACTTGTCCACTTATATCACACACAACTGCAAACAGTGTTGATATAGAACTGCCATTAGGACCACCATATTTGTTAATTTATATAACACCCAACTGTCACTGTACATATTGTACTTATATCGCACGAAACTGCAAACAATATTGATACAAAACTGTCATTAGGACTACCATATCTGTTCATTTATATCAAACCTAACTGCCATTATGTAAATGTTACGTGTGATATCTTGAGATGACCTAATATTAATGTGAGGGTTTATTTGCCATGGCTTGAATTTGTCGTTCTTCTGTATTTGGACACTGAATGAAATACTTGTGTATTTTATTTTTGGATTGACTATATATATATATATATATATGTTTAATGTTCATTATTAAATTACATTTTTAAATATCCTTATTTCTTCCTGTTAAATCTGATTTGGGAAGGGGCGGCCAAAATTTAAAATGGGCCCTGACTTTTCTCAAAAGAACACCAAAGTAAAAGTCTACAGATCTATTTACTCCAAGTGGGAATAATACCCAATAAATGTGTGCAAGAATAAAATGGTCAAATTTCAAGTGACAAGTGACTGTATGTTTGTGTGTATGTTTTTTGTTGGTTTTTTTTTTATTGGGGGTGGAAACCCACCCCCATCTAGCCTTGTTAGGGCTGTATAGAAATAATATAAATACTGTACTTACAATGTCCCCACTAGTTGTATAAGCATTACTCTGTTGACTGTCTCTGAGTCAGCACTGACTTGCGGTTGAAAAAATAATCTGTAATTTTCTGATTAGCCATACTTTACTAAAGTTTACAATCTCATCTTCAGGAAATGGACTAAAGTTCATGCATGTGCAAATGAAATGAAAAAGCATCAATTCCAGAACACTGCAAAGACACACTTGTTTATGTTGTAAATAATTTGCAGATTTCCAAGCATCCATGTGTATTAACCCATGTCTGTATACTTTGAAATGGACAGATGTATTTTGATCAAACAAGTACACTTACTTGTTAAAATTTGTTGAAGGTTATTATTTATTCAGTTTATCTTAACTGTTTAACTTAATAAAAATTCTGTACTTCACTGTGTGCTTTTTTATAGTTCTTGAAAAACAATGCTTTCCATGTCTGCAAATTCATAAATTTGGGTGATTTGCACACTTGTTCATCCTGGCAGCATCTCTGCAAAGGGACTGACACTTTACTCGCTGAAAAGGATTTTGACAATTCCATGTTAAGATTTTGTCTTCTTTGTAACCACTAACTGCTGAAACTATCTCTTATATTCTCAAGCCATAACGTGATTTTCAAACTGGCCCACTGTTGGCCATACTGCATGTAAGATCTGCATCAGTTTCATTAGGACCAACTAGACATCATAGGGAGTCTTATGGAGAAACTTCCACAGTGATATTAATATTCTGGAACAGCAATAAAACAGTCTGCAAGACAGCCATCATAGTTGTCATTTGGATGTCAGACCTATATAATTTTCATTTAGAACTGACTGGACACAACAAGAAGTCTTCTGGTGAAAATCCCATGTTGATATGCCTTCCATTTTGGCAGTGTTGCTGTATGATTTTCAAGATGATTGCCATGGCAACTGTTCTGGATGCAAGATTGAACCATTTTCATTTACAACCAACTAGATGACATAAAAACTCCTTTGGTGAAACCCCCATGTCAGTATTTCTGTCCCTCGCGGAAAAGTGATAACAAGATTTCCAAGATGGCTTCCATGGTGGCCATATTGCAAGTCAGATCAGCACCATTTTCATTTAGGACCAACTACGCCTTATGATGAATTGTGTGAACAGTTTCAAGGCAATTTTCTGAGTATTTTAGGCAAAGTAGCAATAATAAATTATTGATAATAGACAGACAGATGACAGACAGACAATAGATGATGGACAATGGAAGACAGACCATCTCAAAAGTTTTTCTATGACCAATAGAGCTAAACATATCCCAAAATATGATATTCACTTTTTGGCATGAAGAGGCCATCATTTATGGAAGATGGACCATTTGAAACTGTTCAGTGCCCCACCCTTAAAGTATATATACAATTACTTGTCAGTACAAGGGGAATATATTTATGCTGTCAGCATGGATTCATGGGTATATTCTTACCTGATTTGGGCCATTCATTTTTGAAACCACTGAGATCCCCACCCTGGCTAGCCAAGGTAACTTATTAGTTAAGGCGCTGGACTGAAGACCAGAAGGGTGTGGGTTCAATTGCTTCCACTGAATCAGTTTGAATCTACTATAAATTTCCTAAAAATTTTTCCCATGTTTTTCTTTGCTCTTAATGATTACATCTGGAAGTGTTTTAAAACAAATGCTATTATTGTGGGTTTTTGCTATTAAAAGCTAAAATATAAATTTCAAATAATTTATGATTAATGGCTCTGAATATACAAAATACCATAAATTAATGCAAATTGATGCGATAATTTAAAAACATTTCTTTCAGGCATTTTAATATGGCAATATCATTTCAATCATGTTAAAAAAAAAAAAAAATCTGTAAGGGAGATAACTCTTCATAACCCCAAACCTGTGATTCTCAATAGTCCTTGTAGGTTATTTCTCTTGCATTATGAGGCAAACCTGCATGTACAAGAAGCTTTCATTTAAGTTTGATATTATTATAGGCAATGTTTTTTGAGAAGTTACAACAGGGTTTGTCAATGTATAGTAATGGCTGCCATATGGAAGGCAAATTGGCATAATTTGCACAAATGTTAAAAAAAGGTCTTTAAAACAGGCTGCTTTCTTTCAAATGTGACAAAATTCCACTGGGTGGTTTTTGAATTGTTTTAAGGGTTTTTAAAAAAAATGTTTAGTAATATTGGCCATATTTAACGGTGGATAAGCATGATTTGTAGAAACTTGAAAGCCATCTATACCAAGATGTGTTCTGTCAAAATTGGTTAAATTATGCATAGTGGATTTTCAAAGAGAGTCACATAAAGGTTTCTTCAATTTTTAGCACTGGTGGACATATTTTATGATGGATCAGCATCATTTGAAACTTTAAAGACCTTCTTGCCAGGATGCATTCCTTCAAATGTGGTAAAAAAAACTGTTCACTAGTTTTGAGTGTGTGTGTGATTTGGATTTTTAACATAGCTTCAACAATTTTTAAGTCATATCGCTACAATGTCTGCAGTGTGGCAGTTTAAAATGATGTCTAGAACTGGGGCATCATGCCACAGACATAAAGCATGATGTCCCACCCAGGAACATTATCCTGACACCAGGTTGACCAGTCCAAACACCAACGTCTTAACGCTGAGTGCCTAGCAAGGCTGCTGTTAGTACCATTTTTAAAAGTCATTGGTATGACTCGGCCAGTGTTCAAACCTGAGACCTCCACATCCGAGGCGGATGCTTTAACCACTAGGCCACTGGAGCAGTTTTCACTAGTTTTGAAAAGATGCTAAAGAGTTTTCTTATTTTAGAAAAGGTGGTTATATTTGAAGATGGATCATCATCATTTTATTAAATTTGAAAAATCTTCATGCCAGGAAACTTCTGTTCAGCCATTTAGAGGATAAGTTACTTAGCAGATTTTCTATTTTTGGTAATGGTGGCCATATTTGAGAGTGGATTAGCATCATTTAGATGAAATTAGAAACCATCTACGCCAAGATGCTGTCAAATTTGATCAAATTCTGTCAGGTAGATTTTAAGACGTCAGTTAAAATTTATTCAGCTTTTAGGAACAGCAGCCATATTTGATAGTGGATTGATATAATTGTTGAACAAACTTAAAAGACTTTCATTTCAAAATGCTTTCTGTTAAATTTGGTCAAATTCTGCCAAGCAGTCTTTAGAATTTGTTTTAAAGTTTTCTCTTTTTAGTAATGACTGCCGTATGGATGGTGGATCAGTTTCATTTAAATGAATTTGAAAGAGCTTCAAGCCAGGATGCTTTCTGTCAAATTTGGTGAAATTCTGTTATGAGGGTTTTGAGAAGTTGCAAACAGAAATTGTCAAAGGATGACCCACTGCACATTATGGATGATGAATGAAGGACCATACAACTACCTCAACTGGTCTTTTAGCCAGTTGAGCTAAAAACTGGAAACTGAACTCATTTGAGGTCTTCTTGACATAAAACCAAGAAATATGGTTGAAAATGATGAAAGTGATTGATGCTGGAGTATTTGAGCAACTAATGTTGAGTATTGAAGTAACTGATGTGGAGCACAAGTAACTCATGGAGTATTTTAGTGACAGGTGTTGGAGTATTTGAATTACTGATGTTAGAGTATATAAGAGAGATGTTGGAGTATTTGAGTGACTATTGTTGAGTATTTGAATGGCTGGTGTTGGAATATTTTAGCAACTGACATTGTATTTGAGTGAATGATGGAGTATTTCAGTGACTCATGTTGGAGTGTTTGAGTGAATGATATTGGAGTATTTTAGTGACCTATACTGGAGCACTGAGTGACTCCTGGAGTAGATAAGTGATGTTGGACTATTTGAGTGACTAACATTGAGTATTTGAGTTACTGGTACTGAGTATTTGAGTAACTGATGGAGTATTGTAGTAACAGGTATTGGGATATTTGAGCATTTTAGTGAGTCATGTTGAGTATTTGAGCAACTGGAGTGAGTATTTGAGTGACCAATGTTGGAACATAATAGTGATTGATATTGGAGTATAACAGTGCCAGATACTGGAATACTGTAGTAATTAATTTTGGAATTAATGCAGTTTTACCGTAACTAAATTCAAATGCTGAAAATAGCAAGCAAAGGCTGAATGCCAGCTTTCATATTTCCTGCATACAAAATGTAATTGCACTGAACAGGAAATAAGCATTTATTGAGGAAATGCACACTGTAGCACTTGCTTCAATTAGAAATGCTGAAGCACATAAAAATCAATAAAACTGGTAATGTTGGCCAGATAGCTTTTTTTGATGCATAATTTCTAATATCCCCCAGAGAGAATGTGCAAATCTATAAATTGCAAAAAACCTATTAGTGCCACCCTAAGATATTCTAACTGATATCAGGCATGTATCTATTATGCAGAAAATTGACAAGCAACTTTTATTTGATATTCAGTGTCACCAATATATGTTATACACTCCAAGACAAACAGTAAAATTAAAGATTTTAGGGCAGAGCTCAAGATTAAATACAATAAATTGTTTGATTTGAGATTCTGAAGTTCATCAGCCTCATTATCTTCTTTGAAAATGATGGAGAAATTGAGAATGGGTGAGTGTTGAGTAAAATCCAAAAACTAAGTGTCTACTGAAATTTGGGTGCAGCATCTGTTATTGAATTTGACTGCAAGCTTGTTATGGTCACATAATTAAATAGTGGTCTGGGGACAAGGCTGAACAGTAACTTTCAGATATGTGAATAAATAATGTGAAGACAGATCTGGTTCTATGCATTTCACATCTCATTTAATACTGTACACTATTTAACAAAACAAAGTTTTTTCTGACACTAGTCAAACATGGCATAAATATAACTAGCCAGGGATTAAAAACATAACCACATTGTTTTACAAATAAACATTTCTTTGCATGAGATAATCAGCCATCTTGGCTGAACATGACCTTGCCATATTATGAATTCTGAACAAGATGTTTATATGATATTCTTAAATATGCACAGTGTTTAATGCATCTTGACTGCCCATAAAATTTAAAACACATGCAAAGCAGAGAATGAAACAATAAATGTTCCAGCATAATTTAGTTCAATTATAAGTATGTTCTTAAGTACATATACTGTACAATTTTTCAATTCAAAGTTTGGGGCCCCGAGTGGCCGAGTCGTCTAAAGCGCTCTTCATTACGGATCACTGCCATCTCACCTCTATCTGCGTGGGTTCGAGTCTCGGATTCGGCGAATGTGGATATGTGAGAAAGCTTGCCAGTAGCTTCTTGTGGGTTGGTGGTTCTTTCCGGGGATTTCCCGGTTTCTTCCTCCACCATTAATACTGGCCGCCATGTATAGCCTATCGTGTGCTGAAAAATGGCGTTAAGCCCTACAACAACAACAACAACAACAACAACAATTCAAAGTTTAAAAAAATGTTCTTATCATTTTTATATGCATCTAACACAACTGGTTGTCTGGATAAAAGGAACAGCCATAACAGGCTTAAGAAACAGCCCGTAACAGGCTGCAATGTTTACATGTGTAAACAGCTCAGTCTTACAGCCTGTAAACTTTTATAAAATTGGTAACTGTGTAAACGAACATGATCACAGCTGTCAGTTATGCAGTAATTGAATTCTTTGGTAGGATTTTTTTCCAAATTCTTTTCTGAATGTATGCAAGACTTTCACATAGAATGCAGCATCACTAGGAATTATACAGCTGGCAAGAAATTGGTTCTCCTGCACGCTATACGTCAGGTCCATTATAAATAATAATAATAATTACTCTATTTAATAAGGGTAACACAATTAGCTAAGAACTAATCTACCTTGAGGCCCTCATACAAAAGAATTTATTTATTTTAGCTGCATCTCTGAAGCCACTGGATATATTGGGTTTGGAAGAAGGAAATAGAGTGGGCATTTCTAATCTCAACTGGAATACTATTCCAGAGCAGAGTTCCAGAGTACTGGAAACTTTTTTTAAAACAATACCTTATTTGGTTTGGGAATTTTATACTGTTTGGTAGACATGGATCGCAGGTGGGGAGTATTTCCAGGTAGCCTATACTGAAATAGTGATTGTAAATAATCAGGAGCACTATTATTGGATATCCTATACATTAATTTGGCTTTTCTCAAACAGATTCGGTCTTAAATAGGTAATATTTTTATCTTATGTTATGTGTAGGCTCATACAAAAGTAACAAAAGAAAAGAGTGAAGTCAACAAGCTTTTATAAATTTAATAAAATAATTTATTTCCCTAGAAAAAAAGATAAAAATATGAAATAGGACTTAACGGTTTGTGAATATAATCCAAAAATTAATCCTAGAATTGAAAAATATAAGTCCTATCACTAAACAATTCTAATTGAAACCAAGTTCGAATCTCGATGAAGTTCCAATATGGAAGGCAATGATGTCCTCTATAACCAATTTGTGTTGATGTGTCAACAGTTCCTTGTTGAGTCACCAAGAATATAATTCCGGCTTTTGAATTCCAAATAATTTAGTAAATGTCTTTGTCCAAGTATTTCATTGAAAAAGAGTATTTTCCAGGATGAATAAATTATTTTAAATACGAAAATCAACTCAAATGGCAACAACAAGACAAATACCTTGAGCCCAAAGGTATATTTTTACGACTGACCAAAATTTCACTGAGATATGAGTATTAAACCCAACTAAAACGTCATTTCAGACCCACATCATGGGTCACATGGTCACTTAATCATGAAACAGCACAGTAAAAAAAATGCCAATTTACACGTAAGCCAGAATAGCCCTAGCTAAGAATCAGATTCTCATGCTGGAAATAAATAAAAAAGAAAGGCTGTTTACAACTTAACTAACATGTAGGCCAAACATGACCTTGTTTATAACCAATCATTTTCATTCAATGTTTACAAAATCAGAACCAATGTTAAGAACTAGGTTAGCTAAAGTTAGTAATAAAGCAATACTTTTACATTCTAAACAGACTAAAAGAACAGAACTAAATTTACTGGGAAAAATATCAAATCCAGTAAAAATATTATCCTTACAATAAAATGTAATGAAACAAAAATAAAAAAAAAACAGAATTTAAAACTAACACACAAGCAATTAAATTACATATACGTAACACTTCCCCCCATAAAGAAAAAGAAAGATTTACATAATAAAGCTTTCTTTTACCATATGGTAATTATACATAAGGTAAAACAAAATTACATAAGAAAACCCTTATGAATTATACAAAGTGTACATGAAATAATAATTCTATACATGGGAAAGTGTATCTGCAATTAAATTATCTTTTCCCTTGATGTGCCTGATGTCAAGATTATATTCTTGTAAAAACAAACTCAACCTTAATAATCTTTGATTTTTATTTTTCATCTTGTCGATGAAAGTAAGGGGGTTGTGATCACTAAACACAACAACCAGAGAAGAAGCTGAACTAATGTATACTTCAGAATGCTGTAATGCCAATATTAACGCCAAACATTCCTTCTTGATTGTTGAGTAATTTCTTTGGTGCTAATTTAATTTCTTACAGAAATAGCATACTGGATGATCAAAACCATTTCTATCTCCTTGAAACAATACTACTCCAACCCCAACATCACTTGCATCAACAGAGAGTTTAAAAGATTGATTGAAATTTGGAGCTATCAGAACCAGTGCACTTTTAAGTATGGCTTTTAACCTATCAAAAGTCTCCTGACATTTATCAGTCCAAAGAAACTTGTTTTTCTTGCTCAACAAGTTTGTCAGGGGTTCAGCAATATTAGAAAAATTGGAACAAAATTTCCGACAGTATCAAGCTATACCTAAAAATCGCATCAGTTGCTTTTTACTGACAGGCACAGGGAAAGCAGAGATAGCCTTGACCTTAGCATCTGTAGGTTTAACTTGTCCATGTCCCACAATATGTCCTAGAAATGTTACACAAGCACGGCAGAACTCACTTTTAGATAAACTGATTGTCAAACTGGCATCAGTGAGTCTGTCGAAGAATTTCCGAATTGTTGCTATGTTCTTTCCAGTGACGTTGTAGATGATGACATCATCGATGTAAGCATCATAATTATCTAGACCAGAGGTAATCATATTCATCAAGTGTTGAAAAGTACTTGGAGAACCCTTCATCCCGAACGGCATTACTTTATATTGATAGAGTCCATCTGGAGTCACAAATGCCGAAATTTCCTTTGCCCTTTCCATTAGTGGAATTTGCCAAAATCCTTTCAGAAGGTCAAATTTGGTGACATACTTGGCATTTCCAATTTTATCAATACAGTCATTGATTCTTGGTAATGGAAATGAATCTCTTTTTGTCACACTGTTCACCTTCCTATAATCAGTGCACATACGGAAAGTTTTATCTGGTTTCGGAACAAGTATACATGGTGAACTCCAGTCACTTTTACTGGGCTCTATGAAATCATTCTCCAATAAATACTGAATTTCCTTTTTCAAGTATTCCTGTTTGAGAGGGTTCATCCTGTATGGGTGTTGTTTCACAGGTTTAGAATTCACAATTTCAACAGCATGAAAAATTTTGTTTGTCCTCATAGGAATATCTGGAAACAAGTGCTCATATTCGAATAAAAACTGTTTAAATTCATTACTTTCTTGTTGTTGCAAATGTAAAAGTTTCTGGTCCAGATTTCTCATAATTTCCAAATTCCGAAGATTTGTTTCTCCAAAATCAGTAGAATCTGATTGAATTCCTTCACTTAAATCCTCAGTTGGTGGGACAGGTACAACTAAATTAATTGTATGATTTACTTCGCTATCTCTTTCAATATACTTGTACTCCAGTAATTTATTTAGATCAGAGTACTATTATTATAATTTAACTCATTCATTTTCTTCTTAACTTTGCAAGGGCCGTAAAATCTAATCTGAAGAAAATTTTAAAGAATGAGCAAGAGAGAAAGAACTCTTTTACAAGACTCAAAACTTCTCTCAAGTAAAGTTCTGTGAAACCATAATTTCACTTTTGACTTGAACTGCTGAGTGCCAAATTCAAGCATCACTAGCTGGAAAATTCCAGACATAAAATCTGACCCTAGATCCGAATGGACAAATCTGGGAAGGCCAAACTGAGTAAAAATCTTTATCAAAGCTTTTACTATAGTTCTGATTTTAATATTCCTCAAAGGAATTGCCTCTGGGAATCTTGTTGACGCACACATAATGGTCAACAAGTATTGGTTGCCTGACTTAGTCTTAGGTAAGGGACCAACACAATCTACCATAATTCTGCTAAATGGTTCATCAAATGCAGGAATAGGTTGCAGACCAGCCTTAGGTATCTTCTGATTGGATTTATCTACCATTTGACAAGTATGACAAGATCTATAAAATTTACAAACATCACTTTTGATTTTTGGCCATTAAAAGTGAGTCAAGATCTTGTGATAAGTTTTATTTATCCCTAAATGACCAGACAGAGGAGTTTCATGCGCCAAACTAAGTATTTCCTCTCTGTAAGATTTGGGAACTACAATCTGATAGTTCACTGACCACTCGTCACTAGCAGGTACCTCGGGAGGTCTCCATTTTCTCATAAGAATTCCATTTTTAATGAAATAACAGACAGGTACTTCATGGCTTCAGTTTCACTAATGGCCCTCTGAAACAAACAGGAGATCTCAGGATCTTTTTCCTGCTAGACGACAAGTGATTGTCGTTTAACACCTTGATCAGATAAAAAAGAATGAGTAGTTAAAAGAGGATCACTGTGATCAATACCTTTTGATTGATTCAAACAAGGAGTGAAAGTGACCTCATCAAAAGCCTGACCAATACATGTGTCAGCTAAAGGAATATTTTCCTTATCAAAATCATTCTCAAGAGCTTTCTTTGCCATAGCTCTGGTAACTGCACAAGCTGGGTATAAATCAGGGAATTCTTTTTCAATTGGATCAAGTTTCTGATCCAAAGAAGGCTTGTCAGTTACAAGTGGATTAACCACAACCTTGTCTCCAGCTAGGTCATTGCCTAGTAACAAATGAATGCCCTCAACAGGTAAGAAGACACTATACCAACTGTCACAGGTCCTGAAACTAAGTCTGATGACAAATTTACAGAATGGAGAGGAACATTAACAAAGCCTCACTCTACTCCCTGAATGAGAACACTCTCATTAGAACAGGACTTGTCAGAAAAAGGCAAAGTACCTGATAATAAAAGACTCTGAGAAGCTCCTGTATCCCTTAAAATTTTAATAGGGATAGGATTGGCCAAATCACCCAAGAGTGATATAGAACCCTTCAACATGAATGATTCATAATTCTCCATAATAAAATCAGACTGGGCTTTATTAGACCCAACAAATGTATTGCTTTCAATACATGACCGTGACCTTGACCTCTTAGAAATAAAAGCATTTGGGATAGGTCTATCTTGATCCTGATGCTTATATTTCAATTTGAGGCAATCAGAAATAACGTGACCTTTCTTCTTGCAATAGGTACATGTAGGAAGAGACAAAGATTTTGAATCAAGCTTATCAGAAGCTTGATTTTTAAAAGTTGTGCCAGATTGAGTTTTAGAAGGAGTCGTATTAGGCTGAAATACCTTTTTACCAGTAGACTGCTGAGTGAAAGATTTGCCTACAACAGAAACTTTATGAGTTAAGGAATACTTGTCAGCAGCAAGAGCAGCATTTTCCAAGGTTTCGATCTCAAACTCTTCAAGATGAGTCTTAATGTCATTAGGAACACAGTTCTTGAACTCTTCAAGTAATACAAGTTGTTCGAGACTTTCATAATCATGTTAAACTTTCTTGGCTAAGCACCATCTCTTAAATAACTGCTCTTTTTCTCTTGCAAATTCAACATAAGTTTGTCCAGCTTCTTTTTTATAGTTCCTGAATTTTTGCCAACAAGCCTCAGGGACTAACGCATAACCCTTTAAGATACAGTCCTTAACCAAATCATAGTCAGCACTTTTCTGTACTGACAGGGATGCATAGATTTTCCGAGCTTTGCCAAAAAGTACACACTGTAATAATTGAGTCCAATACTCCCTTGGCCATTTCAAATTTTCAGCAACTTTTTCAAAATAAAGAAAATATTGGTCTACTTCCTTTTCATTAAAAGGGGGCACTAGCCTAATATTCTTTGTAATGTCAAAACTTGAATTTGTATGCGAAGTGGGATCATGCTTTTCACTTGCCAGCTCCATTTCTTTCATTTTAATTTGAAATTCCTTTTCTGCCTTCTCTTTTTGCATCTGTCTTTCTCTCTCCCTCTCTTCTAATTGCATTTGTTTATCTTTCTCCCTCTCCTGTCTCTCTCTCTCCTCTTTCTCATATTATAATTTCATTTGTTTATCATTCTCTCTTTCCTGTCTCTCTCTCTCCTCTTTCTCAAATTGCAATTGCAATTGCTTCTCTTCTAATTGCAACTGCATTTGTTTCTCTCTCTCCTCTTGCTGAAGCTCGAGCTTTCTTAACTCCAATTCCATCTTGTATTTCATTTTTAATTCCTTTACTTTTATGTCTGAGTCTGATACAGACTTACTGACCAAAGCCAAAACACTTTTATCCAAAACATTCTTCTCTACCAAATAGTGAATCAGAATGTTTTTAATTTCTTGTTTCGTTAAGGAAGATTTTGCTTCAGAAAGATCATATTTTCTGGCAAGTTCAAGCAACTCATCTTTTTTCAAACTATCCAACTGCTCCTGAGTAGGACTAGAAAGAAAAGTCTCCACTTTTGATGACATTGTGAATAAAAGCCTGTTGTTTTCACTAAAGATTTCAAACAAAATATGAAATAGTACTTGGGATTTAAAAACTAGGGGAATTTAAATTTCAAAAAACAATTTTCTGAAAATTTAACAAAATAATTTATTTCCCTAGAAAAAAAGATAAAAATATGAAATAGGACTTAACGGTTTGTGAATATAATCCAAAAATTAATCCTAGAATTGAAAAATATAAGTCCTATCACTAAACAACTCTAACTGAAGTTCCAATATGGAAGGCAATGATGTCCTCTATAACCAGTTTGTGTTGATGTGTCAACAGTTCCTTGTTGAGTCACCAAGAAATTAATTCCGGCTTTTGAATTCCAAATAATTTAGTAAATGTCTTTGTCCAAGTATTTCATTGAAAAAGAGTATTTTCCAGGATGAATAAATTATTTTAAATACGAAAATCAACTCAAATGGCAACAACAAGACAAATACCTTGAGCCCAAAGGTATGTTTTTACGACTGACCAAAATTTCACTGAGATATGAGTATTAAACCCAACTAAAACGTCATTTCAGACCCACATCATGGGTCACATGGTCACTTAATCATGAAACAGCACAGTAAAAAAAATGCCAATTTACACGTAAGCCAGAATAGCCCTAGCTAAGAATCAGATTCTCATGCTGGAAATAAATAAAAAAGAAAGGCTGTTTACAACTTAGCTAACACGTAGGCCGAACACGACCTTGGTTATAACCAATCATTTTCATTCAATGTTTACAAAATCAGAACCAAAGTTAAGAACTAGGTTAGCTAAAATTAGTAATAAAGCAATGCTTTTGCATTCTAAACAGACTAAAAGAACAGAACTAAATTTACTGGGAAAAATATCAAATCCAGTAAAAATATTATCCTTACAATAAAATGTAATGAAACAAAAATAAAAAAAAAAAAATTTAAAACTAACACACAAGCAATTAAATTACATATAAATTTTCCTTGCTTTCTTTCTGGATTGATTTTAGCCCAAATACTCTTTTCTAAAGATGTGCCAACTTTGCTATGTTTTTATCATTTGAATTATCCCATACTGTATTACAGTAGTCTAAATAGGGTTGTATGTAACTGTCATAAAATAATTTTCTGTGCCTTTAAGGGAGAAAATGTCTCATCCTACCAAGAAGCCATAAACTTGAATTGACTTTTTACTGATATGTTTCATATGTTCAGTCCATGATAGGTTATTATCTACCAAAACACCAAGTAGTCTATCATGACAGACCATTTGCAAATTTTTATCCTTCCATGTCAGACATAGTTCATCACTATCAAGATTTGTCCTTTTTGCCATTTTGAGATAAGTAATATTTTAGTTTTACCAGTATTTACCACCACGCCACTGCATGTGCACTAGTCAGTGTCATCAGTGACTATGGTGTCATTAACCAGAAGTGAGTGAATTTTATTTGTCTGATCTTTGTGTGTTCTTCAGTGAGTTCATTGAAGACTTTCCAAATGGAGTTGTGCTGCTCTTCTTGTTTTCAAGCAATGATTGATAATAATTTTTTTTTAGCTTTTTTAATCATACTTGTTATTTTATTTCTCCATACTTTATATTGTGCATGGTTTCCCCATAGCCTTGAATTGGTCTCGTGTTTTCATAACATCTAGGATTTCAGTAGTAAGCCAATTAGGTTGGATTTCGTTCTTTACCCGATGTACTTTCAGTGGTGTATGCTTAGAGACTACAACCATAAATAAGTCAGTATACACCCTCAGAACTTCATCTATGTCATCCAAATTTTGGATCATATTCCATGGAACTTTATATAAGTCATTGAGAAATTGCTGATAATGCTGACAACTATTCCCTAAACTTCATTATTTGCCTTTGAAAAGCATGTTTGTTGACAGAACTTTGATGTGTTACATGTTTCTTAAAGAAACATTATTTCAAGTTTTTGTTTCTGCTACATATTTTCACACAAAATTATCATTTGCATGGGTCCAGGAAGTATGCTGGGTTGCATTATCCATTTTTTCATCATATACATGTAGGTAACAATGGTATATAACCATCACAAGGATCCTTGACTGTTTTACCTAATATGTCAGATATACTTAAATTCAATGAAGACGTCTTACACACTGCTCAGGTGGCCTAGTGGTCAGAGCATCTGCCTCGGATGTGGGAGGTCATGGGTTCAAACCACAGCTGAGTCATACCAAAGACTTATAAAAATGGTACTACCTGCTGCCTCACTAGGCACTCAGCATTAAGAGGTTAGTGTTAGGACTGGTCAACCTGGTGTCAGGATGTGACTGGGTGGGACATCATGCTCCATGTCTGTGGCATGATGCCCCAGTGCTAGACATCACTATAAACTGCCACACTGCAGACATCATAGTGATATGACTGAAAAAGTTTTAAAGCTACATTAAAAATCCAAATCACACACGTCTTACAAATTGAAATAGTCAATAAGTTATTAATTATAACAAATTCCCGTCAATATCTGCTTTTCCTAGTGAAGCCACATTCCATGCAAAAATCATAGATCATACTTCCAGATAAGAATTAACACATGAAAATCCTACAAAACAATTATCTTAAGCTGAGATGTGAAAATACACAATTTAATTGGAACAAGCAGTTCTTGTGTCAATGATAGCCACATGCATGTTTGTTTACTGACTCTAAACATTTATAGGCAATAAACTAAACTAAGCCGTTTACACGTGTAAACACTGCAGCCTTACCAACAGATCAATGAAAAGAGTCGTCACTACATGGCTCTTGCATCAAGACATGTGGAGGCTTAATGAAATTTTATTTGAACAAATTACTGATCCTAAGTTCTTGGATTAATACAGGGAGAACCTTATCAACCATTTCAGTCTCCAGTGACAAATAATTTCAGTATATTACAGCCACTCAAGTAATGCAAGTATGGTGCAAGTTTCTATTAAATCATCTTAATGTACTTATACAGCTGCTGCTTCATCTATTTCACTGCAATTTAGATCTCCGACAATGAACATTAACTATGATTTGGTTTAACATAAATTCTTTTTAGTATGATTTTAGATAACCTTCTATAAACAGTTTTGCTTGTAGCATCATTCAACTTAAGGTTATCTCACTTATAATGCAGCATGTTTTATGGCCCCAATGGACCACATTATAATGAGGGAAAACAGTAAAACTTACAGTACCATACCTCAGTATAAGGTTACTTCAGCTTTAATGTAGGACTGTTATTGCCAAAATTAACCACATCATAATCAGGGAATAACAGCAAAACTTACAGTAGCATACTTCAGCAAAGGGATACCTCACTCACAAAGCAGTATGCTGAACCACATCATAATCAGGGATAACAGCAAAACTTACAGTAGGATACTTCAATATAAGGCTACCTCACTTTTAATGCAGCAGCATTTTATGGCCCCAATGAATAATGTTATAATGAGGAATCACTGTAAAACTTACAGGCCAGGCTTTGACAGTCCCTTCTCACAATGAGGAATCTCTATGGAATCAATCTGCTCTTCAAGGTCCTTAAGTGTCGCTGTAATCATAAAGAGGGTCAAAAATCAAGGATTATCAAATATTGTATGCACAGATTTTCTAAGACTGACATTCTGATCCCCAGCTCCTGCATGTGCAAGGGTATGCAGCTGCCTTTCCAAGGATACTTCCAGCTTTTCTGGCTCTGTCCACCTCAAGGATCATGTCATTCCAATGTCAACCTCAAATACCATCTAATGCCAACATCAACCTCAACCACCATGTCATTCCAACAACAACCTCAAAGACCATGTCATGCCATATATTGTATGAATATGTTCAAAGTAATAAAAAAAAATTGTTTAAGATAAAAAAAAATCCATTTTCTAAACAAGAAATGTGTTCATGGAATTGATACCCTAGCTCAGAGCCTGAAATGATCTCAACAGAGATGGCATAAGCATATTTGACCCTGTCACTGCCACCGTTTGCCCCTGCCACTGTCATGATGGGGCATACAAATGTGCTTTACAAATCAGACAAAACATCAAACAAACCTTCCTGTCTGTTTATGACATACCAATATTCAGCACATTTTCCTGATATGACACCAATTTATCAAAATTGGACAAATCTAGGGAAAAGATTTATTTAACATTAGTAAGAGGTAAAATGAATATGTCATTGGTGCAGAAATTGTTTCAGTAATTAAATTTTCATTGTGGAACTCCCAAGTCTCATTTGAGGACATCAGGGATCTGACGGACCTTACTTTATGCACTGATTCTAACTATGAATTTTAATATTCCATCAAGATGACTACTTATGAATACTGGAGAACCAGTATTTAACTTCTTTCGAAATGTACTTTTTTATGGAGTAAAAGAAAATTTTGATGATGTGAAAATTACAACTCACTAATATACAGCCAACCTTTCCAGGATAGAATTATCCTTGTCCATAAAATAAAAATTCCTCCTCCCATAGATGAATGTTCAAGAAAATTCTGGAAAGTTCTAGACTAGTAGAACACAGACAAAATCTGCTCTCATGCCTTCAGCCCATGTATAGTTAGTCATCATTTTGTTTAAGGACAGAGACAACTAGTGGGACATCATAGCTGATGGGAGGAGGGAATCTGGCAATAGCAGATAGCAAATAGAGCCACCTGTTAGGGAAGAACTCTTGATTTAGTCAATATTGTTATTTTTTACGGACCACTGGGTAGATTCTATCTGTCAGTCATTACCAGAATTAATTATGACCTCCATTCAGTCTATTTTTTCAAACAATATTAACCAGGTAAGTATTACATCATTAAAATTCACAACCCCTGCCCCACCCCCCCATTTTAAAATCAGTTAACATGTTACATGTCGCTACTGTGTTACTGAATTTGCCCATTTGGAGACAAGCTGATGACCTCAAAAACTGTATAACAAGGAAATACTCAGTGCTAAGGTAGATACTTCTACTACTGTATATTTTATGTTTGGACCACATTTTGTGCCACATTTATTAGCCTTAAAGAAAATATGCATTCGTTCTGATGCACAAAAGAATGAAGACAGAGGGAGAAGACAATGTGTGATCGCCCAATTGCAGCCTTAATATCCTTAATGACGAGTATGTTACACAAGCCCATGAGGTCAGAATGACTTAACTTCATGTGCCTTGATCTTCATCAATGAAAGGTCCCTCTTGAAAATGAACTGATGAGCTATACTGGTCATCTCCTGACAATCTCTCTAGAGAGAGTGGATGCCAAAAAACCCCCAGAGCCACTAAGGAAAGGATAATATGCTTCCTACCCCTTTTTTTCTCTGTTTAAAAGCATCCAAGCAAAGCCTTAACTGGGTATAACACAATCCTGATCATCCACAGCACAGACAATACTGAGACTGGGGATCTCTACTGAGAGGAGAGCTACCCAAGGAAGCTGTTTTTCTTATAAGAAACCCAGATGGCAAAGGAAACAATCCGACTTTCCATTTCCACTTAACTGTAGACAACTTTATTCTATATGCAGGGCATGAAGCTGGCTCCTTGGTCTGAAGTGGCTAAGGAACACGTAATATTCCATCTGGGCATTAGTATTTTGAGAGACCAGTCTCTGAGGCTCAAAAATCCCTGATATGTTCAGAAATATGAAAATCTGAACTGATGGCCAGGGCATTTAAAAATTTTAATATGTTGGATAGGGCTGCCCTATAGCCCTTAATAGCAGCAACCAAGCATTTTGTGTCTCTGCAAATAGGAATATAACATAATCAACTACTGCACTCAGAGAGTGATAGCTTTGATTACCACATTTCCTACAGCACCAATTGCTTGGCATAAAAGACATTGGACAAAGAATGTCTCCTGCCCAGAATGATGCACTTGGCAACTTTGCTTGAAATCTGTCCTGGCAAACAGATCACTTGCTATGAGACAAATGTGAAGGTGGAGAATCTGGATTGTCATAAAGTGTAGAAACCCTGTACTGTGACCGAAGGTTCCTCCTCTGAGGCAAAGTCCTGGGGTGGTCTACCAGCAGGTCAAGATGACCAGTTAACCATAATCATTGGGGTCACAGAAGGTCTATAATAAGAACTGAGCAATTTGTGGAATACTTGCAGAATCATCTTGAACCAGTGGGAAGGTGTAAGCAAACAGACCATCCCATTTCAGACTAAAAGTGTCCACTGCCATGCCCTTTGATCTGAGACTGGGAAAACATGGAAGTAGTACTTGTCACAAACAAGTCCACCAAGGGTCTCCCACACAGTCTCAACAGCTCTGCTACAGACTGGTGGTGCAGAGACCATTCCATGAGGACAACCTTGCCTCTCCTGGATACATTGTCTACCAAAACATTCTTCTTGCCAGGAATGTAACAAACTCCGAGGATAATCCCTTCCACAGTTGCCCTGTGAAGGAAATTCCAAACCTCCATGCAAGGGAATGGTCCTGTGTACCTCCTTTTCACCTAAAATATGCTACAGATGACGTGTAATCAGAGAAGACGAACAGGCAACAACTACTTACTTTGTTGATGTACCCATGTAGAGCCAAAATTACTGCCCTAATTGCCAAATTATGTGGACAGTAGATTCTTCCCTGAACCATGGACCCTGAAGAACTAGCTCTTCTGTCTCCAAGTGAACACACCAGCATGAATTTGATGCATCTGTGAACAGACAGGAATGACAAAACTGGGGGTACTTCCCGTGAGGATGAAAAATATGGATGCAAAGGTATGCATCCTGTAGGCTGATGGAGACCGCTCAGTCACAGGCCTTATGGCATTTCTGACTGAGGATGTGATCTCCATTTTGAATGGTTCCTAATGAAGAAACTTGTGTGGGATGGAGGGGTCGATAATAAGCTGAAGCTATCTGCCATTTTGGTTACTAGGAAAATCGAAAAGTAGCAGGCCAAAGACTGGTTGTTTAACACCCTCTCTAGTGTACCTTCTGCAGAAGGGAGTCATAAAACCTCTTCCTTTAACCACACTGGAATTGCTTGGCAGAACAACATAGGAATACTTGCCAGATGAGCATGTTCCTATAACTGAAGCAGGTATCCTCCATTCATTATAGAGTGGACTCAACTATCATCCATTCTGCTTGACCAAACCTCTGAAAGGAGGTTTAGCTGAGTACTGACTGGAAATGAAGGAAGAAGAATGCCTTGCAGGAGTGGGAATTAGTCCTAGGGCTGGCCCACCACCATCCCCTTAGGACAGAGAGAGGGGCAAGGAAACTTCTGCCTAGGGCCTTTCTGAGGACTCCATATAACACATACCTGAGGTCAAAACTGAGATTGTTTTTTGGACTGGGATGTGTCCATTTGATGAACTTCAATGATGGACCTTGGGGGCAACCAGGATGAACACACTTTCTGACCAGTTTCAATGGGTCAGGAGCAAATTCAAAGGACTGATGTTGTTGGTCATTCAGGTCTTGAGATGTCATGGAGAGAATGAGCCAAGGGAGCAGCCCGAAGAAGGTTCTTACTGTGCTCCAGAAAGACCTTAGAAGTGACCAAAGCAACATCCTGCATGAGTCAAACTGTTTGTGCCACAGTTGAAAGTAAGGCATGCCTAGATATTTTGGCAAATGCATACAGCAACCATTGCAGCATGGCTAGAGATAGAGATTTCTCCTTCAGAATATTAAAGAAGGCTGTACAAAAAATGCAAGGCTATGATGACAAGCAACCTAGCTTTAAATTCCAATGTGGACCCAAATCCTGGTGGAAATTACCATTTATGATGCCCCAGTGTCAAAGGGAGGAGGCTTATGGAGCCAGATCTCTGAGCAGAGGGGGGACTAACCACTCCTTATGCTGCCAAGCAAACTCTTGCCCATTTAGAAAACTTAGAGAAACCTACATGACCATAGCTGAATGGGAAAGCAGAAAAAGATCTGTTATCTCCAAACTGGAGAATTTTCATGACCTCTGAGCATGAGGGTTTGGTACACAAATCACAGGGTAAAATGTAGTATTTCATCTACCATCTTATCAAAAGACCAGACCTCTTCATCCTCTGCTGCTTGAGTCAATGTGTGGGAGGAGGTAGGGGACCCAGAGGGAGAAGGAGGCACCATCTTAGCCTGTTCTTCAGAGAACTCATTTGAGTCAATAAGATTGACAGGACATCTTTTTCACCCAGCTCTCACTCCTGAGAGGCAGGCCTTTGTAACCCCATGTCTCTCTGATGTCTCTCCCATAACTTTCCACATTCAGCTAGTGACTGTCCCTAGTGGTAAAGTCAGCAGAAGGATGGGGAGTACTTCTCAACCTTTCTTGAACATCTGTAGAGAGAAAACCACCCACTCCTTATTTTTGTCTCCACATAAGCACATGATGTCTGGATGTGATCCACAACACTGGCCTTGCTACAAGGCCAAAGCCCTGATGTCCATGGTGATACAAATGGGAAGCGCAAATCTCTTCCCTGAAAGGGGTGTCCACTCATCCCATAGGGATTATGTGGGATTATATGGAAGATGGATGCCAATCCAATACCCTTCTCTAATCTGACATGTGTAAACTAACTCCCTGTCCCTATAATGAATGGGCTCTACTAACCTGTGACTGGACAGGTGACTCTGATCTGCAGATGAATCCCTCCTCTGATCTTTCAGATCTAGATCAAAGAGCTCTTCGCTAACAGGGTGGCTCAATCTGCTTGTCACCATCACTGGGTTGCGAGTTCTGATTGGGTGACTCACTCAACTATCACCAAGCTGTGGGATTGGAAATGGTGCTGCTCCTCCCTCATGGAGTGGGGGAGTGCAACTCTCTAATATGGGATTGGGGAGGATGCTGCTCCTCCCTGACAAGGGGGAGGGGCGAGGCAGCCTTGCTAGCCTCCCTGTTTATTAATTCATTGGGATGGACCCTGGACCTGCTCCAAACAGGCTCTGACTATTTTAGAACAATCATCAGAATTCCAGGGACCATATATTTTTTGGTAGAGACTGATCCCATATGCTCTTTGGACCAGGGAGTGACCTTATCTGTTTTTTCTGAGACCTGATGGACACAGAGAAGGAACCTGAGTATTCATAAGATAGAAAGGAGGAAGGCCTTTTCCTCCTACCCTGATCTAATCTTTGCTATATCCCACACCTCGTCTGACCACAGGCATCAAAACAGACACCTGATTTCAGATGGTACAAGCAAAGTAGGTGGGGCAAGTGTCCCATGGGGAATTTGGATGCCCAAATTTCCCCCCACTCTTCCTTGACACATTGCTCCCAAAGACCTGAAAACAAAGAACAGTAATCACAGTGATGAATATAACATTTATGGTTTACATGAGGCCTATGGTCAACACACGGCTGCTCTGTATGGTAAGATTATGACAATGAAATAACAAGAATACTTAACCTGAGTATTGATGACTAATGAATAAGTAAAACCAGCAAAACACAAGCATTATAATAAATAAAAAAAGAGGAAGTGCAAGTTTGACTCATTCTAGGTGTTAATGAATGGTGTGCAACCTGTAACAATGTACGAACATTAGTAATACTTAAGAAACCAGCAAATAGTAATGAATATATTGAGTGAGTTCCGTGCAGTTTGTTAGGAGTAATCAGTAGAACAAATAACACAGACCCTAATCTGCAGGCACAGGTCAGGATTTTTGTTGTTTGTAATATGACTTGACATATAAGTGAGTATATATGGTTCAAGGGAAAAAAATGGATCTCTAATTGCCAGTAAAAATAATAGCTAAATAAACATTTAAAATTTCATCAAATATGCACAGGTTGAAGAACAACAGACTCCGCTTATCAAATACACAAAGGAAATTGCATGTTGTCAATTGACCAGAAGTTATGCACAGTACATTTCAAGCTGTGCAATTAGCATAAAGTTACAAAAGCAGACATCCTCAAGATGACTAAATACCACATTGTCTGGTGTACAGTGAACAGATTATTGTGAAAAGAGAAGAATTATATCAAAGGAGAACAAAAGAACCATAAAGGGCACCTTATATGATGTCTGTCCTGTGTTTAATAGTCCTCTGATAAGACTGTAGTAGGGCATGATAGACTGAAGAGTGGAGATTATTGACCAATGGGTCTCAATGATCTAAACCATTGATCCAGGTATGTGTTCTTTAACAAAAATTTGTGTGCAGAAACCATTATTTTCTTATTAGATTTACCATGACTGGAACTGCTTATGTTCAGGCCCCAAAATCTGTTTCTTTATTATCATTAATGCAAGCTATCCGTAACGTTTGGTCAAGGAACTTACTCCTGGATAAAGTGCCCTTGACCTTTTACCTTAAAATCAACAGGTCTCTTCCATACCTTATCTTCAAGCCTCCACAAACTTTGGTCAAGGTATATGGTTCCGACCTAAAGCTATTAAGCAAAAAACCCATTATTTTAATAAAACTCAGTGACTCTGACTTTTGATCCCAAAATCAATAGGTCTTTTTCTTACCCAATCGGCTAACCATCCATAAACTGGTAAAAGTGCATGGTCAAGTACAAAATTTTTGTGGAAACCATCTTTCTTCTCTCAATCACAGTGGCCTTGACCACTGACTTCTTTATCCTTAAATCAATAGGCTTCTTCCCTACCTAAAGTGCAAGCCATCCCTGAAATTTGGTAACTGTATGTGGCACACTGAAGTTATAGTGCAGAAAGGAAACTGGCAAGTAATGGATGGATGAACAGATGGAAGGATGGACATCATAACATAAGTTTATGGCAGGTGAATAAAAATGACAGGGCCTGAAATTTGTCAAAGTGCATATTCAGTCATGTGCCTTTTATCTGGGCACCAATACTTAGATCAATGGAGAGCAAGAGGCCAAAGTTGGCCTAACAACATTCATCTGGAATACATTAGTATAAAAGGTAAATGCAATAAGGCAGGTATGTCTGGATAATCTGCAGTTGTTTGGATGAAACTAGGCAGTAGATATATAATCATTTGCTGGTTTCCAACTGGCTGCTACAGTAGGCACACCGTTATGAAGGGAGCCACAAGAAACAACTCTGGCACAGTTTATTCTATGGAACATTCCTACCAAGCTTATTGAAAACTGGCTAAGGAATGGACTGAAAGACAACATCTTAACATATAATGCTGTCTTATGGAAGGCATAAAACAAGAGTATCACTAAAGGGCCTAATGCTCTACTAAAGGAAAAAATTTACAGGAATTCAAGATAAGACCATTTTTTCCTTTTAACTGCTGAGTGTTTCAACCATTTTTGACATTTTTCACTGATAACACTGTGGTGGCCATATCGGACACCAGATCAACATCATTTTCACTTAGGACCAGCTATACATCATAAGAAGTCTTCTGTTGAAAACCCCATGGCAACAGTACTTTTCTTTCAGAATGGAAAGTAATAACAAGAATTTAAATATGGCCACTGTGGCTGCCATATTGAACATCTGATTGGTGCCATTTTCATTTAGGCCTAAATAAGCATCTTAAGTCTTCTTGTTAAAACCTCACAGCAATATTACTTTCCATTCAGGACAAATAGAGATAATAAGATTTTCAAGATGGCTACTGTGGCAGCCATATTTAATATCAGATCAGCTCCATTTTTGTGTAGGACAAAATAAACATCATGAGAAGTCTTCTAGTCAAAATCACATGTTGATATGACCATTCATTCAGGAGTAGCAATAATGAGATTTTGAAGATGACCACTGTGACGGCCATATTATACATCAGATCAATACCATTTTCTTTTAGGACATTATAAGAAGCCTTTGGGTGAAAAACCTCCAAGTCAATATGACTTTCCATTCAGGAGGAATAGCAATGACAAGATTTTCAAGATGGCCACTGTGGTGGCCATACTGGACAATAAATCAGTGCTACTGTCATTTATGACCAACTAGACATCATAGGTTTTTCAGTAAAAAAACCCATGTTGACATGACTATCCATTAAGGGGGAGTAGAAATAACAGGATTTTCAAGATGACTACTTTGGTGGCCATATTGGCTATCAGATTCGCACCATTTTCTTATATGATCAACTTGACATCATGAGAAACCTTTGGTGAAAACCCAATGTCAATCTGACTTTCTGTTCAGGAGGAGTACTGATAAAATATTTTCAAGACTGCACTGTGGTGCCATACTAACATGAGGTCAGCCTCTTCATTTGGGACCAACTTGACAGCATAAGAAGTCTTTTAGTGAAAATCCAATGCTGATATGACCATCCATTCAGAAGTAGCAATAAAAGATATTCACCATGACCACTATGGAGGCCATATTTGATACCTGAGCAGCACAATTTTCAATTAGGACCAAGCAGATCATGGGATGAATGTGTGTGTCAAGTTTCATAGCAATCCTTCAAGTTCAGGAGGAGAAGCAATAACTTGTGCTAATGAATGGACAATAGAAAACAGACCGTCTCATAAACTCTTCTTGTCTATGACCTGCAGAGCTAAAAAATGATGACATGGTGTGTACAGCTCTGGATAGGGTGGGGTATTTTTTTATTTGAGGTTTCAAGGCCTACCCAAAAATTGCCAAGGAGTGTATTCTTTTAAGGAATTGAACTTTTCTCCATGTGTTTTATATATATATATATATATATATATATATATATATATATATATATATATATATATATATAGGTTTAATTCTTTGTATTCCCTCAGTTAAATTCTTCCTTGAGGAAAACTTCAAGGATTTTTGCAATGAATTCAAGGACTTTTCAAAGGATAAAACAAACTTTTAATTTCAGGGAGTTTTCATGGCAAATCCACCACTTCAAGAATTTTTCAGTGTTGTACAAAACATGCTGGACATGAAATCCCTCAACACATATATACAGTTGTACATCTTTAACCTGGTTTAAAAGCAACTTAACGAATTTTTCTTGATTATAAAGGCTATAAAACTGTCCTCTGAGTACTCAAATTTTTGTCCTATTAGGTCATCAGTTTCAGAACGATCAATGAGAGAAAAAAATCTTTGGTGTCTGGATGATTCAAACAGTAGCATGCTATTGTCAAATAATAAAATTAACAAACATGCAAGACAAATCAAATGCATGGGGTCAAATCATAAAACCAGCTTCTACCAAAATGAATTTTTAAAAATATGTGCATATAAAATATGTATACTATAAATAAATGAAAGGTTATGCTAGCAGAGCTAGCTAAATGAACCCAGACCAGGTATCGATCAGGAATCCAGTTCTGTTGAAAAACAATAAATTTTCAATGCTTTCAAGGAAAGTAGTAAAAGGAACTTTGATGGAGTGCCAAAGTGGATGTAAATTTTGTTGATGGGCCTACAAAGTACACCAACACATACTAAGTGTTTTTAAATGACACAAAAAGTGCATGGTTTGAGATAAATAATAATAAAATTATTTTAACATCAACATTCTCAGATTATTTGTTATTCCAACATTGTATTAGCATATGGTATAGAAAAAAAAAGGATTGAGAGTCATCATTTTTGTTACCTTGAGTTGAATCAAATAGATATTTGTTTACAAAGTTTCACTCAGATTTTTTACTGAAATTGGACCTAACATGTGGACTTCACTTTAAATAATTTATTATGTTGCCACAGCAAATATTCACTGAAAGATCCTGTAAAACAGAAGATTCATACAGCAAGTAAGTGCAAACCTGCCATAACATGATGTGTCATGCTGAAACCATGATCTATTACTCCCTAAACCCTCTGACACAGTCATTTTAGAAAAACACAATTTTTTCAGTATTATTCAAAAAAAAACAAAACAACCAAAAAAACCCTCACTCAATATATGTCTGTAGCATGCATAAATGGTAAACAGCCCTGCTTAAAGCTCATATAAAACTATCCTTAAGGCAGTTTATATAGCTAATTGTCAAAGGAAAGGAGGTCAGGTATAAACAACCACCATTTCACCTATTACTTAACTGGCTGACAATAGATTGAGTGATATGTTATGTCCTTTTAAGACTGTTGTTGGGGGAGCCCATTATGCTAATTTGCATAGGCAAAGTTCGCAGAGTGGGACAACCCAATTCATTTTAATTCATAGGTAATTCAAAGAGATGCTTGATGCATGATGAAGAACAAAAGTTGTAAGACATCATTGCCTTGAATGAAACTGTTTCAGCCATCTGTATTAAAGGATACTGGCATGTTTGTGAACAGCAGCAATGTTTCTTTGAAGTCTGATAAATACATATATAAGACACAAAGCATGATTCTTTCAGTTGTCAGAATAAAGTTCAAATGTTATTCATTTTTGAAGGTGATTCAAAAGGCGATAAGATGACAGCAAAGCAAGTAAAGCCCAGCAAAAATAAATGTCAGAACACTCTCAGTTTTACTTTGTGAAGCACAGTAGCAAGGGGGAGCATTTCATTCTGAGCCCATAATGCAAACAAAATAGTGACATAAGTCATTCTGGAGTGTACAACATCATCAAAATAGGAGCATGACCTCTGTGAAACATATTCAACATGCTGAATATTCAGATTAGTTCTCTTTATTATCAT